>VOMN01001566.1:0-72007 GCA_014899125.1 Orchestia grillus
TCAACACTACGCTGAACGTGCAGTGTAGATGACGTAGTGCGCCACGTATCAACACTACGCTGATCGTGCAGTGTAGATGACGTAGTGAGTCGTGTATCAACACTACGCTGAACGTGCAGTGTAGATGACGTAGTGCGTCGTGTATCAACACTACGCTGAACGTGCAGTGTAGATGACGTAGTGCGCCATGTAACAACACTACGCTGAACGTGCAGTGTAGATGACGTAGGGCGCCGTGTATCAACACTACGCTGGTAACGAATGTCCGGTAACACTGCGTAACAAGATTATAGCTCGTGGCAATCAGTCTTAGTTCCTAAGTCTCTTTGTAACAAAACAATAGACAATTGGCATTTTTATTATTAAACTTTACTCTTTTTTTGACTTGTTCTTGTATTTTATTTATTGCTGGTATTCTTTTGCAGAAAGGTAGATTTGATAATTCGTTGACCAGGCCACAGGTGAAAAATCTTGCATTTAGATGATTACTTTTCCATTTTTGTTTTGTTTCAAGAAAATGAGAAACTAGAGTTTTAACCCAGCAACAAGATAAATGTTCAATTTAGTTACGTAGTGTAATTAAACTCAGCGTGACCTGTTCAGTGTGATGGTGAAAGGATAACTTTCCAACCGTGCAATTTTTGGATTGAATATCAAGTGGAGTGACTGTGGACATGAGGTCATTTTGAATTTAGCAAAGTGTTGCACAAATCATTCTTTTACTCACTCTTATTATTTTCAATAGCTTACCTCACACAAGCTATCATGATCATAAAAGTTTTGAGAAATGAACTCCAGAAGCTACAGGTGCTACAAGCGTTTGCTCTAAACGGTCATTTCTAACCCAAGAGTATGCCGCTCCACTCGACCCTGTTGCTATCTTCCATCCTGTTCTATTTTCTAGTCTATCCTCAGCGTGAACTAGAGCAGCCGCGATAGCGCGGTATTTCCAGAGCTACAGGGACTTTTTTTGTGATGGTCTCCAGTAAACTTCCCTGTCCAGAGCTCGTCCGACCTCTGACTCCAGTGAAAAGCCAGGCTGGGTGTATTTTCCATCCACTCGAAGAACTAATGTCGTCTAAAATTAGCTGCTTAGACGCACGGACTGAAATGGATGGTGGAGGTGCGTGCGGTCGGCGGGTCTTTTACATAGGGTTCCGTACGGAGAAAAAAAGATTATCTTGCATTTTCCCTCGAAGACTTAGATCGAATAAAAAATTGCCTTCAGTTACTTTCCATGAGTGATTATTTATCATCAGGAACACTGTACTTTATCTCAATTTGAACGACGATTTTGTGTTTTGTGCCATAACGTATACTAAAATGAAACTAAGTACAACGTCATTTCTATTCATGTACACTATTTGAATAAAATTTAAAGTTTTAGTGATGCGGAAAATACGTAGCTTTCAGTTTCCTTTTAAGCCAGTCATCTCTGAAGTAATTGTACGACGAACGACAAAGTAAATCCCAGGAATTTAGTCAGCGTCTGTTGAAGAACACAATCGCACGTCAAGAGCCTGTGCGCCAAGTTTGCAGACCAAGTTATAAATAAATTCTTTGTCTAGTAAAGCATGGGCTGCGAAATTTACACTGATGTACGTCGGGCGCATCGCGAGTGCTGAATTACTCGTAAATGCTGCTACGTGAATCCTAGACTGCAATAAAGAACATGAAGTCCGCAGAGTACATCATTAGCGCAAGAATAAATACAGCTAGGGAAACTTAGATAACAAAAATATACTTAGCAAAGCCAAAGTGAGCTTTGTACAATTCATTTCAGGAAAGTTCACAAACATGCGGTATCTGACTCTTTTCGCAGCCCATACGAAAATTTAGGCGTGCAGGGAACACCGTCACTTAAACAAGTACATCAAGAGCAGCAAAGACGGCCAAAAAAATGACACTGACACATGCAGAGAGCACCCTGGGCAGAGAGATAATTACAACTTGCGATACATCGACCGCAAAAATTAAAAACGCAGTGAAGTAAGCAGGGTTCATAGTGACCCTTCGTGAAGCAGATATTGCAAGAAAAAACCGACACTGAAGTATGCGAATGGGGGACACCACAAGCACTGAAATGAATACGTCTTGTGAAGCACAGACTGATGAAACAAAAAATCATTGCAAGAAAAAACCGACACTGAAGTATGCGAATGGGGGGACACCCCAAGCACTGAAATGAATACGTCTTGTGAAGCACAGACTGATGAAACAAAAAAATCAGTGGACCGTGCACGCCGCCCACCTTATCTTGCAAGTCATGCCTCCTGCCAGAGCAAGGACCAGCGTGACGTCACGTCGTTTCCGTTCCAGAGAAACTTTTTTACCCTACAAAGTGCAACGATAATTACATGGAAACCCCTTGGAAATTTGCGGCGCTCTGACCTATCTCTTTCTCAGAAAAGGGACTCTGTGTTTACAGGGGCCGTGAAATTTGCAAATGCTATGAATTTTTTGATGACAGGATATCGAGAAAGTTACTGTGTACTTTTATGCTTGTATTTGTTTGAACTGATATCATGCAGCACAGAATGTAAAAAATATAAATAAAATTACTATACGAGCAATGTTGTAAGTGAACCCCTTTAGCATCAATACAAGATTGGATCCTTTTTATTTTGTTTTTAAACACTTACATCAAAAGTTGTCTTGATGAGAACCTAAGTAAAGAGTGGTCTGAATTCTTGTTTTAACACGTTGGCAGCGATGATATTATTTTCCTAGGGGCAAAACGACCCACCGGTGGGTCGTATCGCAGTCAATGTGTTAAAGTTGAATTTCAAAGTTTAATTCTTGAAAATACTTTAATTTCTACAGTGATACACAGATAACAGCCTGACTTGCATCTCAGTGTAAGATTTTATAGAATGAAATTTTGCAGAGAAAAACAAACGCAGAAGCCGCACGAGATGCTTCTTTTGTCTCCCTGCTCTCGGAAGTCCTGTAATTTTACTCGCACGAACTTTCTCCTAATTTCCTAGGGAGATTCCTGAGATCAAAATCAGTCTGAAATTTAGAGGTTTCCAAGTCATGCCATGCAATCACATTAGTTCATCAGATAAATTGGGCTTCGCTTTCTCGCTTAGACTCAAGTTAATAAATTTGAATTTATTCGTACCTCAATAGTTAAGGAAGTGTTGATTAATTAACTTCATCGATAAATGAGCGCTAAAATACCTTAATTGAAATTAAAATTTCACTCACGACGCGCTGTGTACAGGTTTCCTCATTGAGCTAATGCACACTCTGAGGATCTCTGAGGGAGATCAAAAATGCTGTTCACTTGACCATCCTTTCTGGTGAGGTAGGGTGGAAGTTGAGCGCTGGTAGGTAGTGACGTTACAGTTTCAGATGCCTTGATAACCCCATAGAGGCACACCTTAGATGCGTCGATATCTCAAGTCCTTTGAAAGTCAAACGGCCATCGGCTACAGGCAAATGGTGAATTTGATAGGTCCGTGAAATCTTGAAATAGACTGAGAAGTAAATCCAATGCCCACATATTCTGACTACGCTTGTGCTACGTGATAATTACGACCTCTTAAACCTACTTAAACAAACTGATGTGTAAGACGTAAATAATAAACAAAAACCTATGCCAGCTCTCGTATTTGCCGACAGTTTCTCCGCTGGTAGCCATTTACGGTACATCAGTGCTAGGAAAATATAAGCAGTGTTGGACAATTGAGTGTCCGTATCGGTGCCGCCCACAGACTCGAGATTTTCTTGGTCGTTTCGCACCGTAGGGATCCTGGTGGGGCAACTTTCGAGGCCTCGAGATGCAGAGATCATATGAGTGTGCATCATCATTAAATAGAAGAAAAAACGAAGCGAAGCTTTCTTCAATGGACCTGAGCTGGCTCGAAATTGGCTGGATAAGGGAGGACAGCTGTGGAACTCAGCTTGACTGATGGAGATGAAATTTCTTTATTAATACTGAATATACTTAAAATTATATTCGATTTGGATAATTTTTTCCAAATTTAGAAAATAAGGATGCTGTGGAATTGAAAACGTAATCAGCAAAGTTCCGCCTCGAAAGGAATCAACGACGTGATTCATTGGGCCGTTAGGCAAGAAAATTTTTCTGAGAGTCACGTAACGCGCTATTGCAATTCCACGCGACGTTCGTGTCCGCACAAAACATTATTGAGAAGTATGGTGCTTGTATAGCAGTCATTACACCCTAGAAAGCCTAAAACATGACATTAATGACTCAAGTATAGGAAGCTGTTCATTAAACCTTCACCTGGGCGGTGGACTAACATTTCTAGGAAGACCAGACGGTCGTCTCGGGGACGTGGACGACTCGGTCACGGCTTGTTGACACGAGCTATTTACGGGCCCGAGCTGTTCTTGGCAGAGTTTGTCCGGTAAACTACAGGATAAAGCACGTAAAGGAAGGAAGAAAACCCTTAAGCCAAATTCCTTGGGCTTGAGTTCATCTAAGTTCTCAGAAATTAAAGCGCAATCGAAGGATTAGAATCTTCTTACGTACTTTCGGACCACCAGGTACATCACTATCTGGTGTCAGTTGATAGACTTCGAGTAAGATGACTTTTCAGAGAAAGGTACAGTAATTTAACGATAAAAATGAAAACTATTATAACTGAGCCAAATTTTAGGATACACTAGAATGGTTATGAAATGTGCGTGCAGTTTTATAGCTTACACTGATGCTGTTGTACAAGGTTGTGAAAAACTGATTCATTCAATTTTAAAGGTAAGCTGGCGCTTCAGAAGAGGTGACTTTTATTGAAAGAAACAGTTCTGGTACAAAGACCGCTAGGAGGAACATTTACAAATTTTCCCAGGGAAAAATATGACAACACAGCTTAAGCAACTTTATGAAAGTTTATCAAACAATTTCCTGTAGAATCATTAATTTTGTTCATTCACAGTGGAGGTATTGTTAACAACGAATGAGCTTTGCTTCAAGAGTGCTTGCATATCGCAGGTCTCTCACACATTCCACTTCGAGTCACCGGAATCTTGATCAAATGTTGCGAGATGATTTTCGATGGCCTCAATAGAGGTTGCAATGCATTGGAGTTCGTCATGGAAAGGAGGCAACTCGTTACTAGCGTTATCGAGCTGCAGTTAGTTTAATAAACTGCTCTCATTAGATTTAAATTATTCTAATATTTAGCTGTAACGATACCGGATGATTTACTAAAACTTGTTTTTCAAACAAAAGCAAACCATGAATAAACCAATAAACACGCAACTACACTTAGCTATAGCATAAAAATTGCAAACGTAGCTTTGTTCTTCACTTCCAACAATTACGTGCACCAAGAAAGGTTCCGTGATGTATTTTCTGAGACCAGGACCCCCAAATTCTATCTGATATCGTCTGCGTCTGGCGGGCAGTTACACAGGCGGGAAAGTCCAGCCCGGCCCGAAGTGTTCCCCGTCATCCAGCCTTCCAAAACCGTAATTAAAAGGACCGTCGTAAGGGATCTCTGAAGCGATGCGATTTGTCTCTTTATTTGAAGGTAACACGTCGGAGTGACGTTCAAGAGTTGCATGAAGTTCATCAAAGGGACCGCTCATGCCGACGCCGCTTCCAGTTTTGCTTACATTGACTTTGACAATAGCCTGTTGAATTTCTTCTTCGCTCTGCTGATGATCTGATTCGTCATCTTCTTCACCCGCTGGAACATTTAAATCCGTGCTTATTCTGCTCAGTGAAAGCTCTCGTTAAATGTCTTTCTTCCCTATCGTATATTCTTAGAGAGAATGTGCGCCTGCATTCTTTAAATCTGAAGTCTTCATGTCACGAATGGAATTTTTTTTACTATACGCTTTATTTATGTTACTTATACTCTCATCCAAGTGATTTTTTCTGTCCTGCTCTTCATTGGATTCATCTTAAAACTAGACATCTGGGAAAATATCATCTATATCAAATGACGAACGGAAACCGATGTCTGTCTCAATATGTTTTGACCAAGAGAAAGTGCTCGTGTAGACAGAATAAACACCGCCAGACTCTTCACCGTTACTTGTAGACGTGAATCCCTCGGAAACCCGTTATGCTTGCGAGCCTTAAAAATCACGTTCGCCGATTTTCCTGTAGTTTACGTTCCCAGAAGAACTTTATTATTGAGTAATCTGTCCGGTGGACTACGGATAGACAGAGCTCGTCATGTCAGGATTGGTAACCTGAGCTGATGAGAACCTGACGTCTCCATTGATAAGAGAACACGACAAAAAGACCATCACCGCCTTCATTCTCATGCTCATGTGACGTCACAGGACATCCAAGTCCCGTACATTTGCCGTCGGGGGTTGATAATCTGCCGCTATTTTTACTGGCTGACGCGACCTGAACACACGTCGAAATAAATCGTTGATCAAATGAACCCAGCGTATTGAATGTAGCGAACCTGTGTGATCGGTAGAACTCACCTCTTGGTATCTTGTATACTAAAATCAAATTTAACTACTTTCCTTCACGCGAAGAGACTCGATCATTACTTTTGTAATTAATCTAGATATGAAAAATGGCCTTTTTATGTTTCTTAGCGGATGTCCCTGGTCCGTAAAATAAAAAATTCAAGATTTTTTTTGGATGAAACTCATCAAAATAACTTAATTCAAAACTGGGTTTTACTCTCATTTCTATATCAACCTCTCGTTCCAACCATTTCTATCGGTTATTCCGAAATGTGTAACATACCCAACTATACAAGCATGTATATTTTAGTTTATTTGCTCTGCTGTGTACAGTTTTCTCACCAATGTTATTTTATGTCTGTTGTTGAAAGTATTCGAACATATTTTATTCAATACATTTTCTTTACTATAACAACCTTCGTCATAACAATAACCCTTTCTCGCGTTCATTTGCTGATGAATTATCGTCACTCCAGTACTAAAACATCACATGAAGCAGCGTGGATCATAACCATCCATGAGCGCTCTTTGAATTTATGATGCAACAATTCCATCGTTGTTAAGCAGCCTAAAGTTGAGAGAAGAAAACAGCAGAGAGAGGACGACCGCTGGCAGCAAGTAATATGATTTGGGGATCATTTTGAATTGTATCTCCGTGATGAGTAAAGACATTCTTTCGTCCGACAGCGCCTTGAGTCATCACTTTTTAAGGGTATGCCAAAATCGAAATGTAGCTATTACATTTATTTGAATTGATTTCGAAAGGCTACCCACAGTTTTAGAAGTAAATGTTTATATTTACTCTTCATTCTAACGTTTTTGACTCCAAGCTACCGAAACAAAACTTCGGTAGCTGAATTTCGCAAAGTGGAAAAGGAGAAAGAGAATGTTGAGATAGGCTTTATCGCTATCTCACAACCGATGAGGCAGGACACATTCTGAGAGCAAATCTCTCTAGATATAACACCGGATGCTGCTGCGCACAGGTCTTCTTATCAGACGCCACGCGCTCAGTAAATTTCTGGGAGAAACTGAAAAACTTCTTGAGAACTGCGGAAAAACTTAGTTGCAGAACTCTCCATGGGATACAAAAAGATCCGAAACTTACTGGTGAGACATGCATCGCTATTGTTTTTGATCACAGCTTCTTGAGCTGAACTTGTCCTTGTAAACTAGTTGCGGATGAGGGACCTGACAAAATACTTGTAATTCCCACAAAATCCCTAACACAAACATCTACACCCCATGCATGACCAAGGATGAACTTTTTGTAGTCATCTCGAATCCGCATTCGATTCGCTCTTTCTCAGTGGCTTGAACGAACAAGAAAATGTCATCCATATTTCTAGCTCTTTAATGTATCGGACGGTAACCTGGTTGCATTGGTTGGCTGTGGTGGTGTAGAGCAGCGCAATTCTGGGTGAAAAAATTTTCTATCCAATTTTAAAAAGGGGGCCAGAAGATTGCTCTCTTTTTTCCATCAATATCATCTTTTCCGAATACAAAACTACATCATTTTAGAGCCCTAAAAAATTAGGTCAGATTTCGGTTTTGATTTTTCCCACAGCTCCTCAGTCAACATTGTTTTAAAAAAAAAGCAATACCTTCATTCTAAATCAAGCTTACTTTGTTGATTTCAAGCCATTGAAAACTTGAAGTAGAATGAAGGGATTTACAAAATTAATCACGTTTGATACAAGTTTTGCGATGATCCTTAACTTGGATTGGATTAGAAAATAAATATAATTGGAAAGCGATGAACTCGTCGTTTTTCGATTAATTTTCTGTAATTAACATGGTTTGGATTGGAAAAGAAAATTAACTGAAAAATGATGAACTAATCGTTTTCCAATTAATTTTCTTTTCCAATCTAATCCACGTTAAGGACCATCGTAAAACTCGTATCGAATGTTATTAATTTAGCAAATCTCTGCATTCTACTTTAAGTTTTCAACGGTTTGAACTCAACAAAGTAAGCTCGATTTAGAATGAAGGCATTACTTTTTTTAAAGAATTTTGACTAAGGAGCTGAGTGAAAAATCGATGCGGAAATTTGTCCTAACATTTTATGGTTCTGAAAAGATGTAGTTTTGGCCATCTTGCAGGGAAGAAGGTCCAGTGCGACGCTTGAGGAACTTACGTTAAAATATACACTTTGCACAGCTCTTACTTCAGATTTGCCTCACAGCAGGACTGTCATTCTAGAAGCTTATCTCGTGAGGTCTCTTTCGTGCACTGAAGGCAGTACATCAACAATCCTTGGCAGATGCACATCTTGATTGGCGAATGATTTTGAGAAGAACATGATGAAGTTTCGTTCCACGAGGCCTTAGAAGTTTCTTCTGAACTCTCAACTCAAATTCAGGATACGAAATAAATTGAATTCATAACATATTTGATAAGATGAGACGCTCTAGCAGAAAAATTCGCGAAAACAAGCTCGTTTCCGTTGTGATGAGAATAATCATGAGATACAAGCCTTGAGAAACTAGAATGAAAAGTTTGTCATTCAGAAATTTTGCAAGGTGCTGTTATACAGAAAAAATACATTTTATAGACTACTTTTATTTAAAATTTTAACAGGTTCATAATCATTTATTTCTAGGCTATCACTCTTCAGAAGTACGAGTCAAGATACAATTTTTTTCCTTCAGATATGATCACACCTTAAGATCGAGGTACCTGAGATGTCCGAGATGTGCCACATCCACAATTCAATCGGTCTCGCTAGCATGCCGAGGTACCATATTGCGGTTACAAAGACGCCCATGACTTCTGCACAGGCCAATATACTGAGTTTACTCTCTGATTACTGCTGATTTATACAAATCTGCGCGTGAGTGGGCATTTTCTGGCATAGTTTACACATAGGGTCAGGAATCTAGCTTACATGCAGCGATGCGAACGTGCCAAAGTATGGCATTCTGCTTCTCGGTTCTCAACGCATTCAATATCATAGCTTTCAGCCAAGTGAAATGTGAGTCAAATTTCGATACAACTGTTGAGGTTTAACAGTGAGCTCTGATGTCTACAAGCGGCTTAGAAAGGCTGAAAATGAATGGAAAGTTCATTTTAGTGAACGGAAACTTCTTCCTCATGACTGCCTTATCATCTCTACCCACGCATGAAGAGTGCTTTACAGCCCTCGGAAGCACACAAGGTAACCGCGCATTCGCCTGAAGCCATTATCCTATTTACTGTAGTTCTCGGGGGTGCTTACATCATTCTTTCTCTGAGCCCAGAACTTTGGACACATCTCTACGAGATCGTTGTCGGACTTTCAGAACTCGAGGTACTTAGCTTGAGTTTGATCATCACGATTACTCGTTGGCTACTGCGACAGACCCCTCCCTAGAAGCCAAGGCTGTGAAATAGTGGAAGCATCCATTGAATGTAAAACTTCGAACGAGTCGATCGCTGTTGTAAGTGGCTGGTTGTGCAAATCTGACTATCTGAACTGGGTGATAATGTTCAACTCTCTTTTAAGTTTATGGTTTTCATCATGCTAAAAGATTGTGCGCATGAACAGTTGAGTAGCACAAGTAAGAGAGACGTTACAGTGTGGCAGATCACCGCACAGAGTTGAGGAAATTCCAAGAACGTGCGAGTGAGTCGGAGTCAGGAACTGAGAGCTATTCAGGCCACGAGCATTGCGCCTTAGAGACGAAAGACTCAAAAATAGCTGCATCCTCTCGTCCAACCTCATAACTTCGACTGACACGAATCAGCCTCTTCATAGTCAACTCCTTTTATTACCCAAAATAAATACCTATTTCGGAAACCGTGATGTATGTACTCACTAGTCTGAAGGAAACGTGACGTGATAATCAGGTGCTCTGTGAAAATTTACTTTTATCGAAGAAATTACACGTCATCAAGGTAAAAAATTATGTACATTTTATAATCAACATGTTTAATTCAAGACGTCAAGTCTACTGACCTAGATATCAGTTGAAGGCCTCCATTCTTTATTAGTTTCCCTTATTTTTACCTAATACAAAGTTCATTGACCAAGTGGCCTCCCAGCATGTTTGTTGAGTAAAACGAATTGTTAGCATGCCAACTAATCGTAACCTTTCGATAAAAAACTCACAGTGCCGGCGTGCGGGAGTTACTTTCCGGGTATTGAATATGTGAAACACCATTTTAATTCACATTGTTTGGCATTAAACTTTTGGCTTCCGCCTACTGAGCGGTACGAACTATAAAGGTTCGTCGAGTGGGCCCAGTACCCCCACAGTTGATGACGAACGATCGCCCAACCCACGAAGGGGCGTCTGCCGCTAAGGTCGTCGAGCCTTACTCCTATTGGCTGAGCGTATGACGTCACACGCTCCTGGACGTTTCGCTTCGCTGTCTGACGCAACGTTGCGATCTTTATGGTGCTGCTGGAGAATGAGTAATGCTTCCGAGGGGTTGGCGCGTCTGCTTCTATTTGTGGGTCATGGAACTTTCGAAACGAAATTCAGGGGTTTCGAACGCGCTGTCCCCCCCCCCCTCCACGTTATGTGCAGGATAGATACTCCTGGGATGCTTGCCCTGTGGTTTCGGTGTTGACGATCCAAATGTTTCTGCATGAATGCCGTGTCTCATTTATTTAGCATTATTGTTTAGTCTTTACGATCCTACGGAAAATTTTGTTTTAAACAAAAAGAAACACAATTGATGCGATAAGAAGCATTTAAATGACATTTGGACCAGTCTGGTTCTCGTAAAATCATCATCAGTGAATGTCATCTGTGAAAAAATATGCACGAAAGAGAATAAAATTACATTGAAGTATTCGAAGATCATTTTTTATTTTTCAGCTAAGATAATTGAAGAACATGAAGTTAAATTAAAAATTGAGTGACTGAGTTCTAAGCACCATTAGAATGGACACGTATTTCGTGCAGGTGTGTCACGAAAGGTACAATGGGGTCGAAGTCAGGTCCGCATACGAGGTTTGCCTATTTTTGAGTATATACCAGGGTTCAAAAATTTTAAGATCTGCAGAGTTATTGGCTAAATCTATGATTGAGAAATGATCAAGTTTAAACGGGTGATTTAAATTTTCACGATGAGCTTTAGGATTTAAATATGGAGGTTTTTGCAATCGTCTATGTGTTCCATGATTTATACTTAAATGTTCAGAGGAGCAAATACAAGCCTGCATGGATGTGCTACCAAAGTATGAGCCGTCGCAGGCTACGCAAGTCAATTTGAAAATAATGTTGGAGTGCACATCAGAAGGTAAGTAGTCCTTATATTTAAAAATATTTCTAACTTTGAAAAGTATTTCAGACTGAATCTAAAATCTATTTTCATCGCATCAATTGTATTTCTTTTTATACTAAGGATGCGATTCCCAACAAGCAAACCGATTTTGAACATTCGTTTTAAACAGTATGGCTCATGTTCGCACCAAACTTACAAACTTGGATCTGTAAGGTTTTTTGAAGGAATGGAGTTACTTTCAAGTTCATGTGATCTGGTACAATTAATAACACAGGTAGAGGCAGTGGACTCCGTTGTTTCCATCGCTCGCGTGATGGAACATACACTGGAATTTTGGATTCGTCGCTCATAAGGGAGAATTTGGAGAAAAAAAAGCTATTGAAAAACGGGAGAGAGGTGCGAGAATTTAAGTTGGATATTTGAATAAAGGAACTGAGTTAAAAGGAACTGAGGTATATAAAAAAAGAGAGGCTTCCAGTGATGATTTAAGAGAGCAGTTTTGTTCTCACTGTAATTTGTAAAGATGAACTGTTGAGTCATAGTAAGTATTAGCTATATTAAAATTTTTAAACCACGATCATGAATTCTTAACCATATGGGAGAACTTCCGCTTTTCTTCTGCATTATAGAGCATAAATGAAGAGTTCAATATTTCCCAGTACATAGCTCTATCCTTGAACTACTTCCTCTCTCTGTCATGTCCTTTTTTCAGAATGAGAGAAACAGTCTAAAGATATTTGCAGAGATAGCGTTTTCCAAAGTACAGCGTATTCGTCGTACCATAATATTTGGCCCAGGAGCGTAAGAATGGCGTCAGATTCGGTGGGAAGTCCTTCGTGTTCCACACAATCCACGCAATCTTGAACAGTGTTAAGCACCTCGCTCGCGTGAAAGTTTCACTTGTTTCAGTGTTGGCAGAGACGCAGCTTTTGAAGTTTTGGCTGAGGAACACGTCGATCACCGAAGAAAAATGCGGCAGTACGAGGGCACCTCTCGACAGTCAACCTACGTTAAAGCTTGGAGACAATTTGCCCACGACTTCTCTTTTTAACTCTTTTTCGCATCTTGAATTCAACTTTCGCGCTTGGCTAAACCCTCAGCAATAAATGGCTTCGTAGCGGAAAGTGCACAGCAATAAAAATACTTCTCATGAATGAAATTTGACAGCACCTTCCTCTGGAAAATTAAAAACCTGGATATTCTTGTATTGTTGATATCTTATTTATTATAGTTTTGACGAGAAATATTTAAAATTGTCGTATTTTTCGTTATTTGGTCACGTGGAAGATTTCAGACAATCAGAAAATACCAGCCCCGTATACCCTTTTAATCACCTAAAAATATGTACTTGCACACCCTCGGTGTCATTGAACCTCA
Source organism: Orchestia grillus (assembly GCA_014899125.1). Taxonomy (NCBI): domain Eukaryota; kingdom Metazoa; phylum Arthropoda; class Malacostraca; order Amphipoda; family Talitridae; genus Orchestia; species Orchestia grillus. The sequence continues at coordinate 13,003 of VOMN01001566.1, forward strand.
CTGAATTACGTCATTTTCTTGCTTTGAGCGCAGAATTCCTTCAAATTACCCAGCAGGAAAATTCAAGAACCAGCATAATCTCTCTAAACTGAACTCGCGTGCAAGCTGTCATTCCCCGGAAAACTCCGACCAGCAGGACAGTCCCGCCACGCGCCGCATCATTTGTGACTCAACACGCGCACTCGTGCACCTCAACAAACTCACGCTTGAGACTGCGTGAGTGGGTGGGTGTGGCTCTGTGTTTTGGTGACTCTAACATTCAAGCCCGCGCAGAACGACTGCCTGCAACTGATTGCAAGAACGTAACAAAAAAAGTTTGAATAGAATCAGTGTCGTCCGGACATTCGTGGTGTAACCGTTTGTTTCCTGACTGAAATTTTGAGTGTGACATCTGCAAGTTGCATTATAAAGAGGCACTAAAAGCGGTCACTTCAATTACTAGAATTTGAACTTTTTTGTCTCGGTTTGATGTGAGAATTAGTGAAGAATGTGTTAGTGAATTTTTAATACATAAAATACTAGATTCGCACCAGTTTCGGACACTGAAGCAACGTCTCGAGTATTACACAGTGTTAGGTCCTTAAAATTGTTTTCGATCTCGGTATGGTGATTATGTGCGGCATTTCCGTTGGGAGAGAGAGACCTCAATTATACACATATGATGCCACAGTGATCCGCTAGGAGTAGACGCACTGAGCAACCGTAGGCGTTGAACCTGATAATGGTCTTGAACTGGAGTCGTAAAACCGGTTTTTCATCGTGTGTGTTTGTGAGTATGTGTGTGTGTTTGTGTAGCAAGGTGTCGTTCTAGCAGCAGCGCTGGAAGCTCTAAGCCATAATGACGACATTTGGAATTCTTTTTTCTTAACCCTATTACGCCCTCCGAAAGGATTTGATAACAGTTAAAATAGAGGTTGGTTTCGTTCAAAACAGAGTAGAGTCGCAGCGACTGGCGAGTGTAAAGATTTCAATACGTTCCACCGGACACAATGATCAGGCTAGTCGCCACCCTGTTTTGACTATTGCAACTGTGCTCAGTAAACAGTAGTTATAAAATTTTTATAGTAGTCAGATCATAATTCAGTGGTAAAAAGATTAAAACGAGTAACAGAGTTGAAATTAGAATAATCATGGTATCGCTTTGCAATGCCCTCAACGCGATGAGAACAGTGCCCTTTGGGAGGATGAAATTTTTCTATTATTGTTGAACTTACCATGCAAAGTATCCTTATATTGCACATCAAATAATTTTATTAGTGATAATTAAATTCACGATAAATAAAAGTTACATTTAAAATCACTAACTCGCACTTTTTTCTGGAAAATGATGAGGCAGTATCAATTTACCTCAATTGAAAGATCCAACTCTTTACTCCTGATCTATGTCAACAGTTTTTGGATCAGGATGTTGCCTTTTGCTCTCGAGATGAGAATGAATGAAGTGCTTGTCGACTCGGAATTCCCCGACCGAGGTCCGATTTGGGCTCCATTGCCACAACTCCCTTCAAATACGAGAGTTAACGCACCAGCGCCACATTCGTGGTCACCCCGCGACGCAATCGGACGCCTTCACTCCAAACTCAGTTGGTCGCTGTCGGCGGTAGCGCGTGGAAGTGTGTATAGCAGTGTCGAAACTGTAGTGTTGTATGACCTGCTGCAATTCAACTCTTTTCTAAAGTTTGTTCATCGAAAAAGTAAAAGCCTATTGTAGTGTGGGCTCATAAAGTGAATCATTTATCGAAAATAAGTAAATATGGATGTGCCCAAGGGTGAGTAAAATATTTGCGTTTTCCTTATAGAATTTTTTCCTTTTGTTAAACTAAAATTTAATTTCATAGCGACTCACAGATGTGGTGATGTTGATGTTATCATACTAGTTGTTTTACGAGTTTCAGGTACGCAAATGTAACGGTTTAATTTTCGAACAATTTATATGACATGGGTGCGTGGGTGTCAACTGCCCAACTGCCTGACGAAATGTTGGCCCTTCTTTGATGTGAAACTTGCGAGTTGATTATTATGATTTAGAGTGCCTCGTGGAGTACAATTGTGAAACATGGTATCCTTTTGATCATGCCGTGATTTCATGATCTCGCTGTTCAGTCTCCACTTATATTCACTAATTTGATGTAGAATTATTTTTTCCGATTATTCCACTCGACATGGAATAAGATCGACAAAACGCATTAATTGTTTTTCTGCTCAGCCTCTAGTAAAGAACAGCTCATCTTTCTACCGCCTCATGGACTGCAGATACTGTGAGAAACGTTGAATTTGTGTTGTACAGAAAACAAAAATTGAACACTTAAAGTTTTTCGGTTGCAATCCGTATAGAAACCGGGACCTTGCAGTCATTTGGGCGTATGCAGAGAGTAACGGAGGTTGTCCAGCAGAACTAGCGAGACCTTTCAAAGATACAAGACAAGATATCCTATAATTAAGGAAGCTTCTTTAAAACTTCTGACGGGTTAATCGTCCGAATAGAAGTACTTTATACGTCTTGAGCAACAGCATTTTGCTTCGTAGAATCCTCTACTACGTTTGGAGGTTCGTATATGATAAAATACTGTCAAGTTCAGTATTTAATAAAGCCCCTATAGTTGTATCTATGTAACTCATTTAAAATCTATTTAAGCACAGTTTTGCTTGGCTAGCATGTGTTACATTGATGTTGCCCGACTCCAATGTCATGTTAAATGGTGAGAAGCCCTCCTACGAATGCACTTTTCTCAAAAAATCGCTGCATCTTTGATAAAAGAAAAATCTAAAGATGCACATTACCTGCTTTTTTAATTCAATTTGTGGTGTTTAATATGCATTAAAACTATAAGAAGATCTTCAGCCACAATTTAAAATAGAATTACTTGCTCATAAGAGGGATTAAAATGACCTCCACCAATAAGACCTTCAGCAAAAGTTTAAAATGAATTTATTTGCCTTGAATAATGGGTTGCACTCACACTTACATTAGCAAGATTTTCAGCCACACAGGGTTCGTGGGCACACGAGCAGCCTGCTCCTTGGAACCAGTCGTAGCGCTCAGGGAACTCGGGCTATTAATTTATTCGTCATTGTTATTCTTTTTCTACTTGCGCTCCCTCGTTTATTTCGTATGTTTGAGCTGGAGGCTCGGGGGCAAATTGCGCATCGTCTTCTACTACATTCTCTGAGCCTGCGTTCACGCTCAGCAACTTATGTACCTTGTGCTGACAGAATGGAAACTTGGCTAGCTCGAAGTAATTGGGGTTTTTCAATTCTCTTCTAGTCTGTTGACGCTGTTTTACTGCTGAGTTCTTTTATACCTTACGTAACTTCTGGAAATGGGGTTGCGGAAGAGACAATGTTCAATTTTGTCTTCGTTTTTCTTGGGTATCGGGCTGCTGATGAGCAGAGAGTACTTCTTTTATACATTTAAGTGATGTAAACTTAAGAGAAAAATATAATTCTACGAAACCGAGAAGTTTTCTACATATCTGTAGTTCCCCGTGCATCACGTACTCATAGTCTAGTAAAGAAAATCGTAACTCTATTGAACAAGGGTGTGGAAAAATACTTATCCAATACCAGATCGGGAGTGATTTACTCCATGAGAGAACCAGCTGATAGCACATAGTCACTATTATCCACTGTCTTACCTTTTGATCAACTGTTACATTTTTAAGTAGATAAAAATTTACCTTTCACGCGCTCTATGCAACCCGTCCCTGACATTTGTCAAACAGTTACTTACGCCCATATAGGTGCTGAAACTACGAGTATTTCGTGGGGAACATGTATGGATTCATTGCTCCCAGAGGTGTGTCATTGATACAGAGCCCACTGTGCGTTGAGCAAAAGAGAATACATGCTCTGTCATGGCCGGTATTGTTTGAACTGATACAGTTTTTGGCCTTTTCTCTTCAATTCCGGCATTTTTAACACTCCAGCGCCTAATGTTTGCCCTAGCATCGTAGCTCAATAAGTGCCGTTGGTCATATACAACAGTATTATACTTTTTATGGGAATCCTGTCGTTGTTGGTGTAGTGATAAGGAAAAAATTTCTTATAGAGTTACTACTTCGCAGGCCTAACACGCATTTATGCATATACTACCTGTCAACGCTTGTAAGTCAGGGCATCATAGTAAGCAATATTGTTTCAGTCATTTGGCTCAAGTGCTGTTAACAGAATTCGTCATCGCAGAAACAGGGGCGAGTATGCAAGAAATCTCAAATTGGGCTCAATTTCTGTTTCTAAACTTATACGGGAGAATCGATCATTCCTTAGCTGTGTGCTAAAACACTGAGTAAATCGCATGAACAGGAGCGAGTTTGTGAGAAATCAAAATCTGTGCTCAATTTCTATGTCTAAACTAAAATGGAGAATCGAACGTTCATTCCTCAGCTGCGGACAAAAACAATGAGAGTAAATTGTAGTGCTTCGCACGCGCTCAACCACGTACTCGTACGCAGGCTTGTTTCAAGGTCAACGGATGGCGGACCCGATAAAGCCTTGTATTTTTACCGGGAATGCTTTGCATTGCACTCGAACAGACTTGTTTTGGATGGACGGCTTAACCTATCGATTATCACGTGCATAATTGGGATGATTCAAAGATTGGAGGTTGTGTAACGAGTAGTTCTCGGCGCTGCGTTTTGGAAAATGTTCAAATTCCATCGGTTTTCACAGCAATTTTATACTTATGCACCCACGCACCAGTATGCTAAGGTTTTCAGATTCACAGGACCAGCTGGTGTGTGATTATAAGTTATAATTATTCGTGTTTTGTGTGTACAAATCTTTTCAAGTAGCGGGACTGTAAAATTTCTACCAATGAAGTAGATGAAATCTAGTAAAAGGTAACTACACAACGGTAACATGTATATGCACCAGAGTAGGGTTGCTAAAATTACGTTTCAACCAAGTATAACTAACTGTTGTATTTCGATTACTAGAATTTCTTTATTCATTTAACATGTTTTCCTTGTAAGCCAAGCTTACTTTTCTTTGCATTACTATGTTTTCTAGATTTCCTATCTTGCGAGGTATATATAGAAATTCCAAGCTCGTAAAAATTCTTTCAAACCATTCAAATTATTTTTCTGAGTTTTTTTATAAACGAGAGTTGTCTGGACACTATGGTTTTCATCTCACTCACTGCTAAGAAAAGTAGTCGAAAGAACAAACAAGTGCACTACATTTTACAGATTAGACAACACACACTTCGAACGCTTCAAATGAGGGTTTTACCCTACAGCCTCCAGCGTTTCCGTGAGGAAAGACTGAACTAATATTGTTCAGTTTTAAATTCTTTTTGTTTCGTTCAAAACTGAAAAGAATGTGTACGCAAGTGCATAAGATATGTTTGGCTATTTGAACAATATTTGGTTCATTTGTAAAATAAGTTGGTCCATTTAGGGTGATACCGCCTAGACCCGTACCAGTCCGACTCGTTGAAGCATCATAAATTCGCTGGTGTACGCACCCCACGAGATGACGGGATTTGCCATAGTTTATTCTTAATATAAATAGTTTTTTTCAGTGAAGATGCTCCTCATCGTATCCTTTAAGTCAACTATTCATAAAACTATGTTAGCCAGAACACTGTCATGTCGTACTCTATTATAAAGGGTGTCCCAGAACAAAGGAAATCCAATTGACTGTAAGCGAACATTTATCTAGGATTTGTATCATGAATACCAACATTTTTATAGTAATAGTAATACTTAGATTTAAAAAAAAATGTTGGTATTCATGATACAAATCCTAGATAAATGTTAGCTTACAGTCAATTGGGTTTCCTTTTTTCTGGGACACCCTGTATAAGCTTTAAAATCAACTATTCGTTACGAACTATGTTAATCAAAATGCTGTCGTGTCATGTTCTATTGAGTAAGAGATTTAACTTCCTTTAGATTACATTAATTTACGATGGGATATTCAGTATCCTATCTACGACACCGGCGCATATCACCCGCCGCATACCGTATTGTTCTCTATGGTGGCACGTGAAAAGTGTAACGGACAGGTTTTAAAATATGTATACACGTATAAATAAATAACGGCTATTCTTATAATGATGGGGATAACGATCCCACTCTGGTCATTACTTCAGCGTACTCACAAGTGTGCTGCTTGTATTACTGTGGACCTATTAATTAATCCATACATCAATTTAATTTCAAACTATACGGAGCGTCTTACAAACATGTGTAGCTCATTTTAGAATCAATCTACATATCAATACGCTTGTACCTACTGACCTACGTTCTGTCTTTTCAAGTGAAATTTCATGTCTCGAGCGAAGTACCTTATACGTATACGGGTTGCATGTTTTGCGATAAAAAGCCAGTCTTCGCGGCACATTTTCAGTTTCCCTAATAGAGTTCAGACTACTCGCATCACATCAAGAAGAAAATTGCTTCCAAGACCGGACTTTCTCTGCCTTGAACTTTTAACCTCTGTCCAACACTTGAGAGGACCACTTCTCATGGGCTGGTTCACCTAAAGTTTGTTTATCTAAATTTCCGTGAAATTTTCACGGGTCCTGCTAGTATCCATTACTTGCCTAACGTTAAGCTGATTTTAGTTCGCTTAGTCTCGTTCAACGCATACCTCAGTCAGTGTGCTGTATTCATGATACCTTTCGTCTATTACTACCTGATATTAAGCGAATTCCTGGGATCCTAAAGCAAAATACACGTTGTCGTGAGGCCCCTGTACTGATCTGGCGCGCGCAGGGGGGAAGGAAGCGTCGGCGTTTCGATCGCGCCGGTTTACAACACCGAGGCATACTTGCATTAAATATGTTCATTTTCGCAGTTCAATTTTATACATGTACTGCTCAGTTACAGAACAGCACAGAAGTGGTGTTCTAAGTAAGGAGTGCATGCTCGTTTAACTGTTTAGTGTTTACCTTCGATATTGTTTTGTATTCGTGCATATAATTCCGTAGTGACGACGTTTGGTAGGGAAAACTGAATATTTTTGCAATTTTGCAACAATTTACTGATTGATTCATCGATATTATTATTCGGTCTAAATCTTCGCGTAAAAGAGTAAAATTAGACATGGATATTCAATACGCTGTTTATACGCCCAGATAAAGTTAGATTATTACTAAACGATAGGAGTCAAACATACGTGTTTCTTCCTGTGTTTCGAAAGAATAACTTCATAAAAGAATAATTTGAACTCATCAGTTGTCTGATGTTTTTTATGCAAACTGGCTTCTGTGACCTTCAATGTTAAAGTTTTTGTTTTTATTTAGTACATTATATCGAACAATAGCTGTTATCTATTAGCTTGTACACTGCTCCACAACAATCGCCTGCTTTATAGACACTTTGGTTTTACGACTGTTACTCAACTCTGTCTGCCTAATTGTAGAGATAAGGGTGAGTGCTTACGCTAGCTACCGGCAGATGTATTGCATTTTACTCATATTCAGGAGTTAAATGTAAATTTAATGTGATGTATGTCTTATCTTAAGCACTTCGGTATGATGGTCGTCCACTAGCTAAGACGGAGTACATACATCTAGCCAATTGTCATTAAGAAAAATGCAGTTAATTGCATTAGTTTCTTCCTATATTCTCAAGTATCTGAAAACAAGCAGGAGTGCATTCCAAAACTGTCGTAAAAATTTAACTGATTTCAAGGTAATATTTATGGCTACAACATGGACGTCTTATGGATGTTTAAAAGAATTGAAGCTTGCATTAAGCAAGCTACTTCTTCGGTAAGGGTCATGTTTTTTCCCCTTTTTTTTCGTGTTTGTTCTTATGTCGCAAATCATTTGTTAGATATTATTTTATTCTAATCTTTCACCACACAATTCCCTAAATAACCTACTTTTTATTATTTCTCAACTATACATTGATCGAACAGGCACTATTTACAACATCATTCCATAGCGAACATCAACTCATTTTTTTAATAACGTCAATTTTGTTCATCTCCTCCAGTCGGCAAGACTCACGTGTTCGTGGGGGCTTTGGCAATTTTCCTGTGGACAAACTTCGCTTCGAACTACACAGACCGGCCCGTCAAAACCAGCGTTGGTGAGTCGTGCACTCCAGCATGCAACTCCAAGCCTTGATCGTGTGCCTCCTGCTAAAGAACGTTAACCCTCAGCAGGATTTAATTACTTCACCCTCGCATTGATCAGTTTCTATCAAGCTGCTGATTTTGTGATGGGGTTTGGATGTCCGGGTCTTTTATGCGTAGGGAACTTAAGATGCTACTGTAAATACGAGGTACACTTTATAATTTTGCAATACTTTGTTGAACAAACGAATTATATCTCGCATCCTGTTCAAAATGTATCTCTAGATTTTATTTGAATATTACGCTCAGTGTTTTATTGATGTATCTAGCAGCTGCACGTCGGAGCCTGAGATATTCATGCCCTTAAATCAAGACAGTGAAGAAAATCAAGATTTACAAGAGAAGTGCTGTGTTTTACAAGGATGCCGAAAGACTTTCCGCATAGCTGGGCTTCCCCATCTATTCTCACTTCAGTTCTAAAATTTACAAGTTCATCATACATCATTATCAGGTATATGTTTTGCTCGCGTTAAAGTTCCGTATTTTAAAACTCAAATCCTTTCCCTATGTTCTCTGCCTAGACTACGATCCGTGCTGCGAGTTCCCGTGTCAGCATCAGGGCGTGTGCTTGGCTTTAGCAGACAAGAGCTACGTCTGCGACTGCACCAACACTGGCCATTACGACGTCAACTGTACCGTGCGTGAGTACTCAGCATGAATATATGTACATCGCAAGTATCAACGTTATTTTATTTCATTCCTAGTAAAATAACAGTAACGCACTGTATTCATCCGGCGTGAACGCCAAACATTTTTAGACGTGTTCCATCTTGAATGAGAACTGGGAGTCTCTGGAAACTTCCATGAGTTTCTTAAACTTTCTCTCACATCCCTCTGCTTTGAAAAGAAATCATAAATTTTCCTATGTTTGTAACGATGTTACCCGCATACACTTTTCAGGCCTGAAGGTTAAATCTAGAGTACCTTGAATGTTAGCGAACTGCTCGCTTGATGTCTTGTGAACAGACGGTCGAATGAATGGCCATTGCTCACCGAAGGGAAGTTGCAGGGTTTCTCATTGAGAACCTTCACACCAAATTTGTATAATAAAGTATACCGTATTAGCATCCTTGTGAAGATATTTTATTAAATCATGTATAATTTTTATTAGCCAAGCGTATTCCTGCATTTTACCACATACTCATGTGCATCCACGCCCTTCTGGTCCTTGTTTCGTCATCCTACCTTCGGGTCCGCAACCTCTCAATATTTCTATGTCTCAACCACTTCTATTCTTATATTTATTTATACTTTGATTCTAGTTTCTCCTTTCTTGTAAGAATATACTGCTCAGCAATTACTATATTGATATTCATGGATCTACTTTTCCTCGACCATGAAACATCTCTCAACCAATGTACATTTTCTCAGTAGTTTACTTGGGCCCTCGTGACATTCTGAGATTGAAAAAATACGTTATAGCATTTTTTAATGCACATTGTTTTTAAGAATTTCATCAATAACTTTGAAGCAAAAATATAAGTTTGTTGGCTGTGTGCTGCAGCGACGTGGTCGGCTTGGCTGGTGAAGAAGATCCAGCCTGACCCTGAGGCGCTCCACTCTTTGCTAACGACGGACTGGTGGGTCTGGCGCTTCATCAACGCCGTGCCCACGCTCAGTGACATGGCCATGAAGTATATCTTTCTCTGTAAGTACTCAAGGTTTTTGATTTAAAATCATCAGCCCTCAGAATCTGTGGTGCATTTGTTCGATAAATAAGAACTGTCAAGTTGCTTCGTTATGCAGAATTCTCTGTGAGCCGCAGCATATTGTTGAACTTTATATTTTCACTTTGATTTGAATTTTGTTTTTACCTACCGCGTTTTTGTTTGGCATCATGCGCTGATAATTCTTGGGTCAAACCTGTCAAACTGATTTTTATAAGCATACCTAAATTTCTAGTTGAATTTATCTTACCGTTATCATACATAGAAAACAACAAAATCATTCTTTTAGTTCATCTTAATCCACTTTTGAATATGCAAACATGAAAATGTTCAAACAATATTGCTTTACATTGACCAGAATCTAAATCCTAATTATTACAATGTATATGATTTGTTTGCTACCCGTTCCACAAACCAGCTCGAGGGGACCTGGTAGACTCCCCAGTGCGGTTCGAGAGCGACCACTCCTACACGACTCTGGACGCCTACTTCAATGAGACCTACTACTCCAGAACTCTACCACCCGTACCCTTGCACTGCCCCACCCCTATGGGTGTTGTTGGTGAGTGGGCTTTATCACAAGCTTTTTCTGTGGAAGAATAGTATAGGGGAAGCGTCTCCTGCGATTGTATGAAATAATTCTAAAAGTTCGGAAGCTGAAGTAAATTACTCGTATGCTAGGTAAGCAATTCGTTATGCCTAAAAGGTACTGTTTTGATATTACTTTTTAACTATAATTCAGAGTTTTTGCTTTTTTCTAAGCTAAGGAATTTACATTGTTTTATTTTTTATCTTTAGGTTCGAAAGACTATCCTGATGTAGATCAACTCATCGAGAAGGTGTTCCTAAGGAAGGAGTTCATTCCAGAGCCGCACGGCACCAACCTACTGTTCCAATACTACGCTCAGCATTTTACGCATCAATTCTTCCGTACAAACTACACAATGGGACCGCAGTTCACGAAGGGAAATGGCGGGGTGAGTATTTATTTTGGGATTGCAGCATTGAACTCTGCAATTGCGATAGTTTACGTTTCGTCGTAACGGATTTTCTGGGTCTCAAAATTAGCGTCCTAGTTCAGCCTCTTCCTCGGTAAAAAAGAGTTAGCTCGGTTTTGCCAGACTCGAATTTTTCAACTTCGTAATATTGAAGTAGTAAATTATTCGATTTAAAAAAAATATGGACGCGTATCAAATCGTCCTTCCTTGACATCTCTCGGCACAAACCGACCATTCTCAAGCGTACTCGTATATCTTAAACAAAGTCGTCTCAAAGTTTAGCATAAAACCTGCCGGGAAGGGACTAAATTTGTAAATATGAATAATTTTAAATGCTTTCTCATAGAATGTATTTTATAATTGTAGGGTTTTCGAAGACTACTTTATTCGATGAAATTCTGAATTTTCGCTTAGACTTAAATTTACAGTTACATTTTACTCTAGGGCGCTTTCTAATTTCCACATGATATCTCGTTTTCAGGTCGACGCTTCCAACATTTATGGGTTGACTGAAAATCACCGTCGAAGCATCAGACTGTACAAGGACGGGAAGTTGAAATACAGGGTAAGCTCCGAGGAAAATAACAGTCTGTTTTCTTCTGTACTCTTTTAATTAATTTTGGATAATTGAGCATTTTATACTAATTTTGGAAATTACTGCCAACTGGATCAAAAAGTTTAAAAGATTACACATAGCAGTGAAAAATAAAACTTGGGAAAAACCATAACACTAGTGGTGATTAGAATTTTGGTGTCACGAGGTTAAACTTGAGGCTTTCCCTCAAGAAATAAAGTCCACTCCTTAGTACCTACTTAGCCAATAGGTATCAAGAAATAAAGTCCACTCTTGTACCTACTTAGCCAATAGGTATCAAGAAATAGATGAAGTCCACTCTTAAGTACCTACTTAGCCAATAGGCATCAAGAAGTAGATAAAGTCCACTCTTAAGTACCTACTTAGCCGATAGGTATCCTCTCCGACTGCAGCGTACGAGTGCTAGGATGATATGCACTCGACAGCAGGTCTCTTTTACTTCTTATTTGCTTTACGTATCCTCCATCTTGTTTTCTGCGCATGCGCATTCTTTAGCACGTGAATTCGCGGTTGTTCGCGAGCAAATATTAGCACCTGACCTTGGCGCTAACACGGCCTCTGTCTCGTTGTCCGAGCTCAGGAGGTCAACGGAGAGCACTTCCCTCCCATGCTGAAGGAGGTCCCATCGTTGGACATGGAATATCCGCCTCAGTTACCCGTGCCCGAGGAGAGCAAGCACGCCCTGGGGCACCCCTTCTACGCTCTGCTGCCTGGTCTCTTTGTGAGTTGCCCTATTCTGAGACGGTTGCGAAATGAGGGGTTTCTTACCTGATGAAATCTTAATTTGAGTCTATTTTGATTTGGATAGTTTCAAGTGGAACTACCGTGAGGTTGTGTCTCTGATATTTAACTAACTTATTTAATGATGATGTAGTTTTTCAATTTGGGCTCTCAGCAGCTTGGCGCAGAAAATGTTTGTCATTTTTTGTGTCTGGTGTGTAACTGGCCTATCATCCTTAGTGCTATTACATTTTAAAATAAAAACTGTAAAACTGAACTCATGCCATCGATCTAGAGCTGTCCAACGCACTGTTTTATCAGTGCTAATTGAAAATGAAAACACCGTAATGCTTAGGGAATAAATTTGTCATTGTAATTGTACTTAGAAATTGCAATATTTTCGCCAGCATTTCAATTCTTGCTTTAATTTGTATACCAATCGTAAGTTAAACTCTATCATTAACTTCATATCTGATCTTAACTTTGACTCTGATCCTTGATTTTATTTTCACCCTGAATTTCAACTCTAAATGGCACTGTAAGGCACAGTTTACCTTTAAGTTTTCCATGAACTCCAACTCTGACTTTTGCCCAAACTTTAACTCCAAATTTTACGTTATCTTTAACTTCCACTTATCATTCGTGAATAACGATTAACTCGAAAACATATTTCTATCCAAAGATCACATGATTGTGTTATGTCATTCACTTCACATTTGATATTTTTCCTCAATGAATATAAAATTATGAATATAGATAAAAATTATAAGATGATATTTGGCGTAATATTTTAACGACATCCTTATAAACGGTTTTAACGGTGAATTTAATTCTTTAAAATTTCCGTCCTTGTTTTATTAGGTGCAATAAGACTTAAAATGGAAGAAAATTTCGGACGACTTCCATCACAACAATCATTTTACCATTCTGTCTCATTTATCCTAAACAATTCTTGTAAACGAGTTATTAATAAAACCTTGTGATTTTGAACTCTGAAGCTTTATGAGACTCAACTCGCTAGAATCAAGCAAATAAAACAATATGGCTCACAAATGTCTTAAAATATCTTTGCCTGGGACCTGGCCTACGACGTTCATAAACTCTGATCGATCATTACTTGGCCGTGTACAATTCAGGTTTCCACTTTTGGCTGTCCCTCCGTGATGGCGTGGGCACGAGCTGTGGGCCTGAGTGCCACTCTCCAGCCGCCTCTATTGCGATGTACCGCCTGTTCTTGCCGCTGCTTTGTTCGCAGAATATTTGTGTGTTCTTAGTACCAACTGATACAAATGTTATAGTATGTTAAGGACAGCTGAAGTCACTTGCTTGCCCGAGTTTTGAATTGAGGGCTTGAAAGGGCGTGTCGAACATTTTCTAAATTTTGGGGCTTTAACTTTGGAGTATGAAGTATGGAAGCCTAAATTTCAGTTAACGAAAAATATAATTGCGCCAAAATTGTACGTGGTAGGTCCATTATTTAAAATCTCTTCACGACTGTGTATTTTGGGCTATCATTATGTGCTTTGCAATTGCCCGAATTTTTGAGCTCTTTTCACGTAAGGTGAACCATAAAATGTACAGTTCGCTCGAATTTGGAAACGAAACCTTTCGGTTATATTTCTGCCACATTCCCAGAACAAACTATCATTCTTAGGGATGCTAAAACAATCATTACTGATTTAGAATACAGTTGTGCAGTTCCATAAATAAAAAAAACAAAATTTAAACATGTCTTCTAAGGCATCTTAATTTTTACGCGTATCTTTGCGATGGAGATCTATTTTATCTACCTGATTCCCTCGAGCTCGGAAACTAGTACCTACCACCAATGATCTTGGCTGTTCCGAGGAATTGTACAATCAATAGGCCAAGTACGATCGTCTTGTGGGTGAAGCAACGTTTTACTTTAGACCTCAGGTCCAAGAATAACATCCTTTGCTCTCGACTAATGCATTGGTCGTGGGTGTCATCCTTCGTACACATGATGCAGTCGCAGCAGTGCCAACGTTGAGGCTAAAAATGTATACACCGATAATAATTCTATCTCGTTTGTACACGTCTGACACTGTGGAATGATAGCAAACTTCGAGCAATAAAATCATTATTGATTTTGCGCTTCACATGTGAGCAATGCTAATTGATTATTGAAACGTCGTTTGAGTGCATGAGATCTTTGGTGCTACCTCAAGTGCCATTTTAAGCCAACAAGTTGACTAACAAATCAACAAGTTGACTTACAAAGTAACACGGAGGCTGTTGCTGAGAGGACCGTGGGATGGTAATCCCAGCTGCTGACTCTATGTTCATCGTGCGTGGTTTCTGCCGCTGCATCCAGTTGTGTCTGGAATATTTACTTGCCTCGGCTCCTTCTCGGGCATCGAGGAAATTAGGCGGAATATTATCCTCATGTATAAAAGAATGTCGTTATGCTTGCCTGTATAGTTTAAGAGTTTTACTGGTGAAGTGTGCTTTGTTGTTTGCGACGAAGTTGTATGGCGATGTGAGATTTTCCACATTTGCATTTTTCAGTTTACTTTTACATTGGTGGTTCTAAAATGTTAGTAAAGTTATATTCACTGAAACAAGTGGAACTTTTACAATCATACTTAAACACGTACGGCCACATTTCCTTCATTCCAGAATAACCCCATTCCTACATTTTCGTCCTGTGCCAGCGTAGGTCTTCGATAGCAACTCATAGATGAACCACCTGCCCCATTCCTGTTGCCCTATCTTATTATATTCTATCTCATAGCATCAAAAGAACTGGCGACAGTTTCACAAGTACAACTGACCGTTGATTCATTAAGGTATCGCATTATTTTGTTAACCAAAAATATTCACGGTATCCTGCTGGTTGTTGTAGGCGTACTCGACGATTTGGATGCGAGAGCACAACCGCGTGTGCGACGTGTTGAAGGAGGAGCACCCTCACTGGGACGACGAACGTCTTTATCACACCGCCAAGCTCGTCGTCACGGGTGAGCAATCTGTCCCAGTTGATGCTCTTGTGTCTCGCGCTCTTGTCTCCCTACTCGAATGTTCTACCCTTGTTCTAGTGCTCTACCCTTCAAATGTTTTACTGTTGGTGAAGATTCGGTTCCTACTCGTATAATTTTTATCTCATGCCTTATATGGTACAAATATTGGAAAGACTTCAATCTGGATTCAGTGTGCGTTAGCGAGATTAGGGTTTTCTTGAATGCATTCGTTTTACAAACCTAGATATGTTCTAGGAATTAACAACGTTGAATCTTACCTTTTGACATTAAAAAACGGTGACTTTTTTGTAGGTGAAATTATCAAGATCACAATCGAAGACTACGTTCAGCACTTGAGTCAATATAAGCTGGCCATTCGCTTCAGGCCTCAAGTGGTTCACAGCACGCGTTTCCAGTTCCACAACCGCATCAATGTCGAGTTCGACCACATGTACCATTGGCATCCGCTAGTTCCCGAAGGTCTCACTGTAAGTATCTCTTTCTAAAGTCTACGTACTACCCTGAAAAATGTGTATTGATGTTTCGTTCATCGCTAAATTCTAATGCCGAAATTACCTCAAAGGTTGTTAGAATATTATGTTTTCTGTTGATGATCCATCACCCAAAAAAAAAGATGTGACTACTGGCGCTGAAACTGACCTTCATGTGGCCACGGAGTGCTTTCTTCGCAAAAAAAATGAAGCCCAACATTCCTCACTGCATTCGTATGTCCTGTACGGCAACTATCCTACTATCTAATAATAGCCCAGTGCTGCTTGCTTCCCAGGTTGGTCGGTCCGACCGTTTCTCTTTCACACTCCTATAGGGATTTAGATAGAAGCAAATTCCTGGTTCCCTGTTTCTAACTAATCAGCAAGAATGTTTGATAAGGCAGTCCCTACCAGTAATACTGCAAACATTATTCCATGTCAGATTTACCGCAAATAAGAGGGCATCTTAGGAAATTGACATCATTTTTCCCACCATTTTTGGCGGGCGTGTCTTCTAGTAACAAATTTAAAACCCAGTATGTTCGTTGTTAATCAAGATTCTTGAAATAAAGTTTAGTTTTTTTTAAATTTGTGTGACGTGTATGCCCTCAGATTAACGACACATATTACGACCTGAGGGAGATGGCTTTCTCGGTGAAGCCAATCTTCACGCACGGCCTCGACGCCTTTATTCATGCGCTCAACACCAACCAGGCCGGCAGGGTCAGTGACTGAAGAAAATGAAGCTTTACTTCGATAGTGGATTCTTATTCTGTAAATTTTGTATTCGTTACTATAGGGTCTGAATAATTTATTCGTGATTGCTCATTGCTTTGAATTTACACGTATTTCTAATTTTTGTACTTCGAAAATGAATATTTATTCTGTAAATTTTGTATTCGTTGCTATAGGGTGGCAATAATTTATTCGTGATCACTCATTGCTTCGAATTTAAACGTACTTCTAATTTTGTACTTCTCACCATCGAGACGTCTCGTCGCAAGTGCTTTGCCACGCCCAGTGACCTTTTATTGAGACCCGAATGGAATGCCAGTCATGGTGCAACGGGTTCACATTTTTTTCAGTTTCTGCCCCACCTTCTAGTGATGGTATAAAATCAAAGAATGTGATGAGTTCCTATTATCACTATCACAGTGAATGCATACACTATCTAATATCATAGATAGGTCCCTCGCAATCACGACGATGTATCAATTTATTACCTACATTATCTACTAGATAGGTCCTAACACTATCACGATGACGTATCAGTTAATTACTCACATTATCCATTGGGTGGGTCCCAAAAAAACAATCACGATGGTATATTAATTCATTCATTTTATTCTCTACTAGATGGGCCCCCACAATCACGGTCACGTGAACATCCCAATCCTGAAGAAAATGCTGCTCAACTCCCGCAAGATGCGCTTCCAGGGCATCAACGCCTACAGGAAGCGCTTCAAGATGAGGGCGTTCGATTCTTTCGAAGACCTCACCGGTGACCAAGAGTTGGCTGACATCCTCCGCGGCTTCTACGGCCACATCGACGCTGTCGAGTTCTTTGTTGGTGAGTCCTGCAGCATTTGTTGTTGTGATGAAAGGTGGTTTAGCGGTGCTTGAATTTGTGCAATTCTCTCTAAAAAGTGGACGATGTTCGTGTGTAACGAGTGCATGTATGTCGGGCATAATTGATTTGTTAACGGATGTATTAACTATGGCTCCAATGACATGCATCAATTGACGACACGATTGGAATGAGTGATTTTCGTAAAGTACCTTATAATTAATTCACTGGAGAACCTAATTCATTAGCGTATTGGGACTACCCATCTCAGGGAACAAATTTCTGTTTTCATTTATAAAACACATACTTCATTTTGGAATTATTGCATCGTTTAGGACACACTTTTTTTATCTTGGAAATTTCAGCTCTATGTATAGATTTCCCGTAATGCCAACATAATTATGCTTTCATTTTCTTCAAGGTTATAATTAGCGTAGCGCAATCGAAATAAACTAGAATTTCGCGTGATGAATAATTTGCGGATCTGCTCTCGTCATCGCCCAGGTCTGTTCACGGAACGGAGTGGGCCATCGCTGACGAGTCTGACAATCGTGAACACCGGAGGGCCTTGGAGTGTGAAAGGCCTCATTGCCAACCCGATCTGCAGCCCCATGTACTGGAAGCCCTCTACCTTCGGGGGGGAGAAAGGGTTTGAGATCGTCAACACGGCCTCATTAGAGAAGCTTTTCTGCATGAACATGAAGAGCAAGTGTCAGGACATCGGCTTGGTTGTGCCAGGATTCAAATGATGATTAGTGTGCTTGTAAACTAGCAATGTACGTAATGTAATATTTGAAATAAAGTTTATGTATTATACGCTTGTACATTTAGCACAAACTTGTTATATTTTAAGTAATCCTGAATGTTAGTTATTTGTGCTTTTTTTCGTTTCATAAGTACAATTTGTGCCAAATTTTTCGTTTTTTAGAAATAATTTTCCTATGTTGTCGAGCGTTAGTAATGAGACTATTCAGTTCTCCGCTCTATACCGACTTTAGAAAAATTGTTTTATTTCTGAATTTTGTCGGCGATTTTATGAATCACAGTAAATGGTAAAATAACCCCAATTGTTGCGTAATTGTATTTATTAATATTTATGTTTCTTGAGCATGGAAGTGAGCCCCAAGTGCGATTGTGTATTTAATTTTTTTCTCATTTGTATTTATGAACTACTTTTTCCGCTTGTGAATACCAGTGGGAAAAAGTGCGCCATGAGATGCGGTCGTTTTTCTATTTTGCCTTTGTTCTGAAAGGCAAATTTGAGTTATTTTAACGCTTCCCTAAACAGTTACGGTCCTTATTCTTGTACGTCATCGCGTTGAAAGTTTTTTTTACTACCGAGGAGACGAGCTAGTCAATATCAACCTCGAATTTGGCGTTCATTAATTTCATAAATCTGGTTCAAAGCTTCATATTTCTCATAGGCACTCTGTATAACAAATTTGCAATCACATTTGTAATTAAATTTGTAATTACGCTCAGTATTTGTAGTAAAAGGCCAAGAAACATGTGAATAATTGTTCAGTTACATAACAGGAAGTTATTTATTTAACTAACACTCACTAGTATTTTATATTCCTTTTAAGAGGCACTTTGTAAATCTTCTCATTATTTCTTATGAAACGAATTTAATTTGCGTTTGGAGTTCAGACGTTACTGATGGATGAGGGTATTGTATATTCTTGTATATATAGTTTATTTTGTTCTGAATTGTAAATAAATTTTGAGTGATGAACAAACCTTCTCTAATTTTCTCCGACTTTGCTAAAATTTAGATAATTCTTTGTAGAATCATTTACTTCGTGCTCCTAACGAAAATTCTCAACGCAGATTACTCATGAAGAGGCTTTTAGAAAAAAAAATTCATTTCCTACGCGAAGAAGACTGGATGAAAGACAACCAATCCTAACAAATGCGATGGAAAAATTAAATAAAGCAGTTGCCAGTAATCCAGCAACTGCTCATTATTCCTGAAGCATGTGTTGTAAAAATAAACGAAAAAAAGCTGCGTGAAATGAAGAATTAACTAACACGACAGATCAGCTGCTCTATTATAAACCTTAACTTAATCCCCACCTACCGAAAAAACGTACATCACATTTAAAAGTGGTAAATTAAACCTGCATCCCTCAAAAACACTTTAAGTTCCAGTCTCTGAAGGATGCCGCTAGTTTTCCGTACAAAGCTGAATGCAGCTTTGCTGGAAAAATAGTTGAGTCGGTGAAGCCTTATGCAAAGAGCGTTCCATCATCTGAATTAGCTGCTCCATCAGCAGAACGCAAATTTTGTAAGAAGCGAAAGTCATTCGTTTCGGTTAGTTATACAGTACCAGTGGTATGAGGTGAAGTTTCTCCCATTATCAAACGCTGCAGCAAAACCCCCTAGTTACGAGTCAAGGCGCTAGATCGGAAGTGCTTCGTGAAACTCTGTGACCTTTCATCGAGACCTGACTGGAATGGCGGTCGTGGGGCGACGGGTTCACATCTCAAGATCTAGAACACAGGCGTCTGATGAGCCCTAGATCCATGGCGAATACATTTGGTAGTAAGAATTAGTGGAGGGTTGGTGATTGTACAGTTTTTTCCCGCCAAGCACTATAAAATGGGAAAATTGCGTTAAAAATCGAGAAATTAAACATGAGAAACTGTCCTGTTCTTCGGGTTTCCAAATTGCTTCGTTTACTCACATGACTCAGTCAACCTTGAAGTACTTAATTTACAAAATATTATTTCCTCTAATCTCAGGGTGATTCAGTAGATGTTACCATCAAAACTAAATCGTAGGTAAATTTTCATCAAAACTTGCTTATTCCCATCACAGAACATTTGAAAAAATTTCGAGGTAAACTTTATGAGGAAAACGATCCTTGTGTTGCATCGTTCTGATACAGAACTTCATTCGCTTGTTATGGATTTAACTTAAGGTCAGCATGGACCTCTGCAATCAAAACCAGAGGCATGATAAATTGAAACAAAACATTGTAACTGGTAACTTGGATGGAAGATATGCCTGTGCATTGGGTCCAAGAGTACGAACGGACCCTTACAAACCAGCGTTGTAAAGAGTTATCAAATTGGACAATGTTACTGGAGCTGTCCAATGTGCATTACAAACTTAAAAAAAGAACATACATGTCTTCATACCTGGGTCTTCTCACCTTTTGTGTATTTTTGATTATCGCTCAGAAATTCGAAATCGCTTCTCGGACCTTCATGAACAGTAACAAAATATTTTCGTGATTGATGTAGTTCTCTATTTTACAGCCTGAAGTTTCTTTTGCACTGCCGACATTGATAACAAACATTTGATCTTAGAAATATACAGTAAATCTGTGTTTTCCATTATATAAAAATAAATCCATATCGTGTTTCGTTAAATAGCAGTACTTTGTACTCGTGCTCCGTTACGCATCAGAATAACAAAGTTCATGTCATTCTAAGGAGATTCCTGTATCTCAGTCAGTGAATTATTTTTTGCAGGATAAGGTTTAAAATCCCTTTTCATATGCCCCTCTGTGCAACCTTTACTAGTCAAAAATAAAAATTTGAATGCATTTCCTCCGGTCACGTATCAATTTATTCAATAGTATTCAATGATAGAATACAAAATTCGTAGACTTGGTCCCGAGATATTATACTTCGAGTAACACACTAGGGAAGAAAAATTTCACCGCCAACTGCAGCTAGGCATTGCCCTCCACTGCTAGCCCGTGTATCTGGGATACAAAAAAAGCCGTCAGCTTTACGACTTTTGTGTATACAAACGTGCCGATCGAACGTGCGTTGGTCTCGGTTTCCAAATAATTCCCACGATGACTTAGTTTCAGTTCTGTGAGGTGCACCCACGTCATAACCTAGAGAACCATGATTTTGTTGCGCGTCATTTTAAATGTTATCAAGTGTAAATTCAGAACGAAGTAACACTGTGTTTTCATTTTGCAGTCATCTACAAGTCGTAATACTAAAACACCTTCTGAAGCTAATGATTATGTATTTTTTGAAGAGAGGATATAATACCTTTGCATTGAAGATTTGTGAAATGGAAGGTAGGAATTACTTTTTAGAAAACATCTCATTACGACTCAGAATGGTACACTCAGTTTTGAGTTACCTGCATGCCTGATTCATAATTCTGTCTGAAGAGTATTCATGTCAGGTCAGTCCAGTTCATTCACATCCTGGTTACCCACCCGAGGCTCTCATTAAAAAAATTTACATCACAAACAAATCAAAGAACTTTCAACTCATACTGCAAGTATGCATATAGACAGAAAGAAAGAACTGCGCCGGTATGTTGGTTCGACATTCCGGCCTGGTCAAGTCTTGATATCGGGCAACGCAACGATCGGATGTCTCTTAAGTCATGATATCAAAACCTCTAACCCAATAGCAATGCGACCATTGGCATTATTGTCCCTTCTCGCTCGAACAATAGCATTCGAGATAGACTCAACTGCGGACGAACAATGTTTAGAGAGGGTCTAAGGCGTAGAACTTCGCATGGCTCTCCCCTGGCCAAACCATCGAAACTTGGATTCCTTCTATTCAATTTTTGACGTTGTATCATGCTGTTATTCAAGTTCTGCTTATGATATTGCCAAGAAATCAAGACCTTCATCAACTTTTGCCGAATGTAGAATGCCAAGCACGATTAAATTTCCCTGTCGAGCTGCGTAAAACTAAGAACCCTATCCTAAGGTGAAGAATTCAAGTCACAAGACACAGCTCTGGACAATTCTTCTAATTCACATAATCCAAAACAAAAAGAGTAATTGTCATCTAAACGAACTTAAAAGCAGCGTGTAGATGCATTGAAATTTCACTTATTTTAATTAGCTGAAGACGTAGAGTGTATTACAATTTATTTTTTCAAGAATTGCTCGCGCTAGAATAAGTCGTGAGCAGAGTGTTTTTGTCAGACACAATGTCACGCTCACTGGAAACGCCAGCGGCGACCGGTCGAGGCTAACTATGACGAAAAATTGCCTATTGCTGCAAACAAAGAAGTTCATAATAAGGACGCACGTGAGAGCTAATGCAGTGAACTGATTAAGAGGGTCACGACATCCCTGGCTTCGATGTCACAGTTATGGTCCGACGTCACAGTTACGACATGCAGTTACGGTATGACGTTGTGTTTATGATGCCCATCAGGAATCGACATGCAATTACGGTTCGACGTTGCAGTTCTGAAGCCTGACTGGGTCCGACATATACATCCATATACCTGGATGCGACATATGACGTTGCAGTTATGGCGCACCGTGCGAGACTGCAGAGCTGGGTGTGAAATTAACGTGAAATGTTGCCTGAAATGAAAACCAGAGTCATTATTGATGGCCTTTTCATGATTTTTTAAATAGAAATCCAAGTTTTGTGAAATTGATTCCAATATAGGAAATTTTTTCTTCAAGTTTTAGAACTAGTGCGATCAGTTTGGGAAATCCCACTTTCTCACAATTCTGAATTACTCAACAAGGTAATAAACGTATTCTGCTCGTTCCTTTCCGAAAATTGTTTATCTTGTAAGTGGCGAGGAATTACGAGGCACAAAATAATAATTCAGCTTGAATTCACTGATTAAATAAGTTTCTAGTCTGAAATTCCATTTATTGAATATCCGGAACATAAATGCAAAACGGCTCTATCAGAATCGTGGACTTTCTCTTCAGAAGACAGAGTGAATTCTCGAATAAAATTGCAGTTATATCTAAGGAAAATCATGCGATTAGAAACCAATCCCTAATTTTTTCTTGTAAAATTAAGGGAAAAGTTTTAAAAACTTTAATAACACTTCACTTATATTATTTAAGCGTTATTCTTACAATGGAGTTCCATTTTATCCTTCATAAGAATTCGTCCAGCATAACTGTGTAGTATTATTGTCACCATTCTGTTGAAAGTAATTCATTCGTAAAATAATTTCGAGTACAAATACAAATTTCCGATATCGCAATACATATAAAATATTACATTCACAAGCTTTTTAGCCAGTCACCATTTACGCTAATAAAAAGTTCTTTGAAGTTCAATTTAAAACAATAACGTATAAAAGTTCCTGAATACATCACCTAGAGCAAAATTTCGTGTGCACGCAAAGCATAATAGAAAGCAATCAGCATAGAAATATTTCAAGAGTTCTCGATGCCGTGCCCGCCGACACTACGGGAGTTGCGTCACCCATCGCACGCTTTCGTGTTCATTGTTTTGTTATCAGTTCGTTGGACATCACACGGAAGAGACGAGATGAATGCTTATCACCAAATAAACTTCACTGATGCTCAAATGCTTATAGCCAAGAAAGCTTGATTACTTTCTGCTCTCGGTTATCGCTATGATACTTTTTGCATTCTTCTTATCAATTGTTGATAAAGCGGGCACCTGACAGGAAATAAGATTACAAGCCGGCACCTCAACTGGCTCGATCCCTCGCGTCTTCCTCGCCCAGCGTCTGCCCTCAGTGTTCAGTGAACTTCCTAGTCGTACACGCACATCACGCCTCGAGGTGTAACGCGACGCATTCACGGGATAGCTTATTGATTTTTGGGAGGACGTACTTCAAGTGCGAGTACTTCTACCGGTGGTATACATACTGAAGTGGGTCATAAACTGTGAGCACATTCATATCAAGTGAGCCGCAAAAAGTTTAGTTCAAGCTTCCTGGAGATTTCTCGTTTCAAATGGAATGATGTTTCATATTCTCTTATGTATTAATAGTAAAACGTTTTTATATACTGCTCTACAACGTATACCGAGTCCTAATTAAAGGGCGAAGAAGGTTTCGAACTGGTTCGTGCAGGGAATCGCAATCAATCAGTGAAAACGAGCCTCGCTAAAGAGACGGCATTGCGAGTGCTTTGGCTTCATACAGATACGAGTAGTCTAAGTGCTACTGTCTGTGAGTTGCTGCAGCGTTAGAGAAACTGCTACAAGTAACAACCAATGTTTCTGTATTGTGGTTAACGTTCTGAAAAAGGTAAGCTGATCGTCATGCTTATCATAGATATACATTATCCAACAAAAAATATAGGTGTATACAAACAGCCTATGCGGACATCAGTGTGATGGGTGTGAGAGGACAATATGCTTCTAGCTTTCGAATGTGCAGGATAATAAGTGGATCTCTGCAAAACTCACTCTCGCCCCTGTATTCCCTATTTTAGGAGTAATAAACAGCGCACTTTGTGTCGATGGCTGCCAAGGTCACGACGTACTGCACGTACAACTGCCGGGGAGGCGAATTGAATGATGGCAGGGAACCGTCAAGTTTTGGGTTAGGTTGTGGGACCCCTTAATGTGCTTTGGTTGTAGTGTACATATTACCATCACTTTGGTACGTTTCAGCTAGGCTTAGTCACATTCAGCATATTGTAGGTGAACCGTGAGGAGTTTTACGGAATTTTCAACTGCATTTGACAAAGTCAAGGTAAAATTTAGCATTATTACGGAGCTTCCTATTGCATCTTAACGTTATTAAAGTAAACGTGTTTTGAATAATAGGATCATGTATGGTGCAGGCTGCAGACACCACATGTTTAGTTCAAACTTAAGATTCACTAAATGTTCAATAGGAATAAATTTGCAAGCGTAGCAGTCTGATCAATATACCTAATATACCTAAGCAGTCTGATTTACTTTCCTAATATATTTCGAACAAATTATATCAACTAATCGTTATAAATTTACCGAATTTCTATTATTATGCATATCATCCTTCAATTTGTATTTGTTTGTGAAGACAATCTGTCTTATAACGATTTTTACATAGGTCATACTCTACTCCTTCACTGAAATTAGTATTCCTCCAGAAACCAAAAAGACAAATAAATACAATAGTTCCAGTCTGACAAACTAGATCCATAAAAACGCTAACACAAGTCTCTAGTCCGCATGCCCTACGTCTTCACCCGTTATGCACAGCTTCAAAATGGTGGTACATATAACCTGTCGACTCAACCAAACATCAGTGAAATTTGCGAACAGTTTAAAGCTTGCTTCCGAATTTAAGGTTTTCACTCTCGCTTCTGAACAAAAAAATCAAATAACCAATAATTTAATCTATTAAGAATAACTTAATTAAATTTTAATAATAAAATGGAAAGAAATCATAAGAAAAAACTTGACCGTTTACACCAGATGATGGCCTGCCGTTGCTCAATTCTTCTGCACTCAAACATTACTCGTTGTAGAATTTTTATTTCCATTGCACCTACCATTACAAGCATCATTTCATCATCGTCAAATAAATTCACTCGTTCTCTATACAATACAAGTGTGACGCTCAAATGAATTAATTTTGACTGTGGTGAAGAGAGTCTATGTACAGGAAACCTCGATTCAAAACAGAACTATAACCTATAGAATTATGTAGACCTATCCACATGACTTCTTGATAACGATGTATCCGTAACTTTTTCATATGTATAGTAACGGAGCCCTAATTCAAATAACGTTTGCAATACCTGACGTCCTTGAAACAAAAATGCTCCGAAGGAGGCAAATTTAGTGAGGACCATTGCTAATTTAGAAAGTTCTAGGAAGATTAATTCCATGAATTATTTATATTATTTCCATGGCATTTTGAAATAAGCTCATTTTCAGTAGTCTGGTAGAAGACTAATACAGAGTCAGATGCCTCAAATTTGGTCGTATAACCGTCAACACTTGGAATTGAAGGCGATTCAATCACGTTGCGACCAATTTTATAAATACGAGTGCAAATAAAGGAAATCCATTTTTAAATTAGAATATTCTATAAACTGTTGAACTATTAAACTTTTGAAGCTAGACGTTTTCTGAAAACGCCGTTTTGTACGTAAACTTTTTGGAAAAGCCAATTCTTAGTCCAAAGATGGTAGGGTAATTCCCTCGACGTTCATCCTCCATTTCTTTCCCCACATGGAGGAAGTCTTCTTCGCATTCCTGTATCAACTTTTTTATCCAAATCCTGTTTTTTCCATTCAGTTAACTTCATTTTCAATCCTCTCTTTCAAATCATCCGTATTTTTGGGAGGAGGAAAGCATACTTCACTCTTAGGATGCCCGAAAAAAAATGGATGGCAAGTTGTCAAGGTGTGAAGTCCGTTATCTGTGTGGCCCTTCAGTTGGATTGTACAGTGCAATAATGCTTTCTGTGAAAATATTCCGTAGCAATTTTCGTACTGCACGACTTAAATTGTACTCCATTGTGCATGTATTATTTCATTTTACTTAATTCGCTGCAGAACTTACAATTTTAGCTGTACCCTTATTAAATTTTTGACGTACAATATATGCAGAAAAAGTAAACGTATAAAACTTTCTTCAGAAAACGCTTACTTATAATAGTTTGTAAAATAATTTAATTTGCAAATAAGTTTCTTATTTGCTCTATTCTGCACAGCACTATTACTTTGCTTTCCTAACTTCATCTTCACTCACAGACACCAAATCAGGTTAACAAGAGTAAATTACTTCGTTTACAGAATCCCCATCCAAGCATTATTCATTTTACATAATGAAAAATGGGACTGCCAGAGTGTAAGCCAACCATTACCCCAATTTCATTTGATTTTCGGCCCGCTTGGCGAGCTTGGTAAAATAGACAGTAACCCCGCATCTAAAACTGTTTGCCCTGCTTCCCAGTTTACGACTCGGTCACCGCAGCCCAAGCAAACATTTCCCGTTGCCCCCGTCAGCTCGGTCCTCGTAGTGTTGTCAGCACTGCTGGCATAACTTCGCAAGACCTTCTTTTCTGGTCTATCTGATCACGTTTATTTTGGGCTGATATGCGCAAGGAATGGAATTTTTCTCTTTAAAGATTATGTTACATGCACTTGCAAAATTACTTGGCCGATTGCTACGTTAAACTTATCCTCATGAACAAAGCGAATAAAAAAATTATACTGTCTTAGAAGGGAAGGTTGCAATCCTGTTTGAACCAAACTAGAGAGCAATTGCTTTGCTGAGACAGAACCCAGATGCGTTTTTCGGATCATCGCCTGGGAAATGACCAACTGTGCTGCCTACGAATTGGTAAAACCCCTTTTACTTGGGAGTGTGGGCCTGTCCAGAGAGTATTTTACGTCAATTCAATTTAATTCATTCACCTCCTTCTCATTACTCACCCGAAGCTTCCATTTAAATGTCAGTTTCAAAATTATTCCAAGCCCGTACTGTATATCGGCTGATGCTCAGAAAAAAAGACCTACGACTTAAAATACACGCGATATTCTGACCTAATTATTAAGCGTCTAGCCCAGTCGCACAGCGACGGTGGGGCCTGCCCTCTCTCTTCGAGGAATACCTTCTGATCGCGTCATGTAGATCATAGCATCCGATTGGAAAAGCTGCCTGAGGCGGAGGTGGAGGCAGGGCTCTCCGCCCTCTCGGCCTTTAGGACTTAGTCTCCTCAGATTTTACAACGTAGCATGCTTTTTTGTGCCGGGAGATTAAGTGCATCATCCTAACTCCTTCCATGGTTAAACAATAGTAAAAGCCCATCATTCCTATGAACATTTGGTTTAGGTGAAAATGAAAATTCATTGACTTGCCAACAAAAGCAAAGTTCGTGTATTAAAACTGCTTGTTTTCATTTTGTTATACGGCAAAAAAGTGAAAAATTGTGGTTTTCCTATCGGACCAAGACTATAAAGTGTAATTGTCACGTGGTATTATTGTTAACAGTATCGCGGTGTTCTCTAAGTTCTTTCCACAATAAAGCGAAGAAACTATGAACTCTTATCAGTCTGCGCCAAAGATAGAACACTATGTACAATTAACATTGCCCGTCAAACTGTGTATGTAACCCTAAAAATTTTATCCTCACATGAAGGAAGGATTCAGAAACCCCCTAAAAAAAGCTCGTAGCACACCCGAAGAGCATGGTTGAGTCTCGACAAATTCCTGCGTCGGCTCTTTTTGCTTCGTTGGCCTTTTTCCTCATTGAAGTTCATGTGTTTACGAACGTCAGAGCGTGTTACGATAACACAGTCCACGTAGCTGCCCCTCCGCCCCTACTCTCGCGTAAAGCAAATCTCAGTCTTATTATTACTATTAACCATTGATCATTGATTTTGTCGCTCAAGCTCGCATAGCTGGATAAAGTTTCAAGTTCTCACTGCAGGGATATCTGGAAATGTATCTCACTGACGTCTAATTTGTTAGAATAGGGGACGCCCAGGATCCAACTTGCAAGGACAGTTGAAAACTTCGACTGGATTTTCGGTGTTTCAAATAAACTGACGTATATTTGAGAATGTGTATCTTAATATAGCATCAATACTTTTCAATATTTTTACATGTACTTTTGAGATAGAGCTGTACATAAGTTACCATTGAAATGGGTAGTTTTGTAGGAAATTCTTGTGGGTTGAAATTTACTATTATTCCCAAGCTTTCGAGTAGCTAAACACTACTCGTCATCAGGGGAATAAAATTTTGAAAGTCAGGACTAATATATATGAAAGCCGTATCTGTTTACAAAAACCAAAAAATTTCAATGTAACTATCTTATAAATTATTTGAGAATGCAGAAATAAGTTTCCGGGAATTAATACGTCGGTTAATTGAATTTTGGTGACAGAATGAATGGAACGTTTCCAAAAATAGTCTGGATTTAGTTATTTTTGCAGTACTTAAGATCTTTGGTTGATCAAAGTTAAACTGATGATTGTTTTCTTTCACATGACTGTTCGCCAAAGACGCTTGAACATCCTGCGTAATGTATTTAGCCTACTTATTTACTCTTTCATAAAGTTATCTTCGCGGTTTACCAGTGTAAACACTATAGCAGTCTTTACCTTATAATTAATACACAACGTTATTTGACAACTCTATTTTACAATTTTGTTTACTATTATCTAGTTTTTTTTTAAATGTATTCATCGGTTTGCACTCCAACTGGATTTTAAAGTGTTTCAAAATTTAGTTTACTTTTTCGGAGGTACGCCGAATGCATGGTGCAGCACTGAATTTTATTCGTATTTTGTCTTAATTACGGTTCTCCCTGCTTATATTTATTACTTAATCAATAAATCTATCGGGTAACCCTTTTCGTTCAAGATGCGGTGAATTTGGTGTTATTGCTAGGACAGATTTTCTTATGAACAAAATTTGTTTGCTCGGTCAACCAAAGACCTGGCAACCGCTCGCGTTGAGCCGTTTGGGTGGCGACTGTCGTATTCTTAGCAGTTATCGAACCCATAGGCTTAAGGTAAATTTTGAAGTTCAATTATCCATCGGGTTACCGATTGATCAGAAAGTCGATGTAAGCTAGATTGTCATTTTATTCAATTTCGGAAGTAAATTAGATAAACTGATTGATATTGTTATTATAATAATTTAAGAATTCGAGGAAAGAATTATGCTGATGACGTCATCCAGGTACCTTTTTCCAGAGAAAAGGACGGCAGGGAGTATTTTCATTGCTTAAAATTTATTTTTCTGTATGTTGCATCATCGAATAATTGCCACAGTAAAGATTGACGGCTTTTCGTAATGAAATGAGTTATATGTATTCCTTGCACTTCTGTGCAGTACTGAACGAGTCGAAATTAGTTCCCTTTAACTGATCACCAAGTGAACAAAGTAAATTTAAAGAAGAATCAAACCAAGAGACTCTTCTGCACCAATTCAAGTCACAAATGGTATGGCCACTTGCTTGCTCTAAGAAATACTAACCAATCACTCAAGTAAACCTCATAAGCGGAATGTTATTTGAAGTGCTGGAAGAGAGCTACACTGAGCTGAAAAAGTACAATGAAATTCATGCGAACTACAATATTTAAAATCCTAACATAAAAATCTGTGTTTAGCACTTACCACGGGTACATAAAACTCGACCAGCAACTTGAGAATTCGATGCTTCAAGTTCCTCATTTTTGCATCCAATTTGATGCTTCAAACTCCTCATTTTTACATTCAATTCGATGCTTCAAGCTCCTCATTTTTACATCCAATTCGATGCTTAAAACTCCTCATTTTTACATCCAATTCGATGCTTCAGCTCCTAATTTTTACATCCAATTCGATGCTTCAAGCTC
Source organism: Orchestia grillus (assembly GCA_014899125.1). Classification (NCBI taxonomy): domain Eukaryota; kingdom Metazoa; phylum Arthropoda; class Malacostraca; order Amphipoda; family Talitridae; genus Orchestia; species Orchestia grillus. The sequence continues at coordinate 43,131 of VOMN01001566.1, forward strand.
CTAATTTTTCAGGCGGAAGGATGAACACCTTCTACCTGTGGCGGCAGCGAGCTCGAGACAACAGAACGTGAGTAAACTGAATTACTGTCTGGTATGGCAGGCGATCGTCGGTGCACTTTGAATACTTGCCGCGAGATGCGTATGCTAGACACACCGTCATGTGGTAGATGGACTAGTCCTACAGCCAATGTGCAGGATTTGTTTCAACAAGAATAAGGTAACAGTTTTGAGCAACATCAACATCACAGATGGACAATTGATGTTCATTAACATTAAGTGAAATTATAAATATTTCTATACATGTGTAGGGAGTTCCAAAAATTTCAAAAGTTATAATGAGAACAGCCTTGGGTAAATCATTGCTCAAACCGTCATACATTCCATAGTGATCTCGTCATCATCGTAACTAAATTCTACACAAAGAGTCTTTGATAACAAGCGCAAGTTAATGACTATTCATGACAACTAAAATTGAATAATTTAACGTTGAAACACTATCTGACAGAAAACATATGATTTTAGCGTAGTCACTACGGCTTCATTTAATTAACTGCATACGTTCAGGTACTGTACGTCGCTCTGCTACACAGAGCCAGGAGAGGGCAGCCGGTAAGAGATGATACAGCCAGAATGTTCGCAGATCTTACAACTTGCATGCTCTACGTGTGCGACCTACAAACTGAATTTATGCGGAACGTTTGTGGCATACCGTCGATATCCGCAGGAAACGATTGGGATAATACTATTCTCAAGATTTTATGCGCTTCAATCAACACTGAAGTACTTAGTTATATCATGCTCATTTTGTTGCAGTATGAGAAATTTTTCGTAACTCTTACATAAGATGGGTTACAGGTATATGCTTGCACAGATTTGCAGATGCATTACTCGTCAACATCTTATTCCAATCGGAAGCTGCCTAAAAGCGGTCATTAAAGTGTGATTGTACTTAACAAAAATCGACCCTCTAGAAATCAGTATCATTCCTAAAATTGTGCAGTCTTCTATTTCATAAGAACTTCCTCCAAGAAACAATACATAGAATGAGCTCTATAGATAAGTAAGGGGGAAAAATTACTTCATATTTAGGTACACGCAGTCAAAGCAGTTAAAACCGAGTAAACCCACCAGACCAGTTTGTGAAGAACTGAAACTGTGACCCAGAGTGCTACCAGCCACAGACGTACGGGCATCTGTGATACGAAACGCAGACTGCCACAACTTTCCTTGTTTGACTGCCAGAATTAAGTGGCAACACATGAACAAACCAGTCTCGAATTATTAACGTGTCTATCTTTGAATAAAAATAGCAGTATATATGTAAGCATGAGACTAGACATGAACAGTCGTTCTCCGTAATGGGACCCAGACTCTTCAACTCTCTGCCTAAAGATCGGAGAGAATTCGATGGTTCCCTGGACGTCTTCAAGAAGAAGCTGGATAACTTTCTTCAAACTATCCCTGATAGGCTTCCCTTGCCTCACTATCATCAAACGGCAGAGGGAAACGGTCTCATTCAAAAGCTCACGGACATGCGAAGGCACACCATGCACACAAATCGGTGGCACCCCAGTGTAACCCAGGCGTGAAGGCCCATACATTTTCAAGGTGTTCAAGGTATGAGAGGAAGGACCCATTCCGTTGCTATTCTACGTACAATAGGTCTTGGAGGACTTTGTAAAGACTTGCAATAATTTACCGTCTTGTGCATTAACTTCGTATAACATATTCACTTCACATTACTTATACGCGTGTTGGTAATCGTAGGACCAGCTAGCATCGAAACAACTTGTGCTTCAAATTGTGTGCGCGTCTCAGAGGCTGCCATGGTGAACAAAGCAGTGAATGATCGGTACTGCAATCATAACATACCATAGCAAACCTACAGTCTGCTGAGGTCGGCCTCTTACTAAACTAGAACAAGAATATAAAATGTATAACTAATATTTTGGGCAGTACTCCTGCCTCATTCAAAGCTCAAGCATTGTTGAACATCCAAAAGCGTTCCATTGAGCAGATTTTGTAACTTTGGAGTGTGTTTCCAAGTAAAGCTCTAAGTTCGTGGAATTCTATGAAATTAATCTCTGCATTTTCTTTCTCCTCTCATTTATAATCACGCGTTTCATATTCATATAATACAACTTAAGTATTACTTCTGTGATAGTATGATTTTTAGCTGAATTTCGCTCATGAATGCTAGGATTCAGATTTTCATTCCCTTACTATAAAGCACTAGCACCCTACTTCAGTCCTTCTCGTGTAATTTGAGATTTCGTTTGGTTATAGATCTGAATGTAATTTCCTCTCATCTAAGCTGGATTTCCCGTGCATCATTAAATTGTTACTGGCTCACATCTACAGCACTGCAAGCACGGGCTGGACACATTTTTGGTGCATTCACGACCGCACAGCCCGTTTTGCATCCCTACATTTGACATTCTTAAAAGATACCAGGAAACATCACGTCATTCTCTGAGTTCGTGAAAGCATGCTTACCCAAAAAGATATAAATTGTACAACAACGTAAACCGATTTTCACCTAAACTCTGTGATTGTAAAACGAGTTTAAGTTATTTGTGTCTTGCTTAAAAAGCTGTTGTGTGTTGTTGTCCACCGTGTTGATGAAGTTAAAAGGGGATTTTGCAGCTTGGACAACTGCGTGACAATCCTCGACCTTGCAGGGTATTAACTCCAATGCAGAAATAATGCAGGCTATTTTGCTTAAATTTCGTGTTGTTAACCACGAGGTCCTGACCCGACGCGTAGCAGCCGACAGCCGTTGTGTCGAGCTGTCGACTGCGTGCGCAGTTTCTGAATGAAGGAAAGAAATCTCAAGAGGTGCGCAGACAGTTTTGCAGCATCGCTTCTCTCGTTTTGTAGTTGTTTGGGCACCCATTACTAGTGAAACATTCATGCCATTATTACGTTCACGCTTATGATAAGGGCAGAAACAGTTTGTCTCTTTACAAATACTTTGAAATCATTTAATAATGAATGAGTCAAATATCTATGTACATCCAATTGATAACGAGTGTCATCGACTTAATTGAATGTCAGGCAGTATACTTAGCTTTTCCCTCCATATCTTTATGCACTTAGAGCAAGAAGATTATAATCAGTGTATAATTGTTTATTTGTGTTGTTTGCTAAATGTTAACGCAACCAATTATGTGATCAATTCCAACTACCTGTTTACCGGTCTCAAGACTGTAAATTGTCCTGAGCGAAGGCCTGCATAGCAAGTCCTAAACTGGCCAAATGTCCTTCAAGGACAGGTCGGCTGAGTACCAAGAAACTTCAGGCCGCGGACCACATGACTGGCGACTTCTTTAGATGCACGCACATGTAACCAACCTCTCGCTTCCATCAGCTCCAAGAGTATAGGATGTTCTATGAACGTTGAGGCCTCAGTCTTCACTGGAATTAGTGAGCGAAGGAGTGGATGCTGTTTGAGCAGAACAGCTACGTTTAAGGGACCTCAAGTGTTGTTCCAGACCGAGGTGATGAAAAATGCGGACCTTCGACTGCTGATGTTTGTTTAGGGACGTCTGATTCTTGCACGACCGCCTTAGCAACAGCGTAACTTTGATTGAAAATTTCGTAGTTCTATAACGCCCATCAAGTGTGTCAATTATGCGCCCGCAACTTGTGATGTCGAACGAAACACGTAAAACATAGCCAAAAAGTAAATTACGTACGTATTTCGAATAAATTCTGTGCGGTTCCTGCTCGCCGAAGAGAGATCTTTCATCACACTGAACTTTTGCTTGACCAGCGTGAATAGACATTAATGCTTGCAAGCAGTGTGGTTCTTCGAAGACGTCCGCGGGAAGTCCTTAGATCTTGGCAGCCTCGAGTCCTGAGAAGCGATGCTACTGGGCAAACGGACGTGAACGCGCAGGTCACGTACGCTGCAGAGCACAACCACCTGCCCCAGGACTGAGCCCTGCATTGCAGGATGATTCCGATTCGTCAGCTGTACATCGAACCGATATCCGCGTAGATTGATTATAGAAAGCATAGTGTAGGTTATCTCTGTTTAATTTTATGAAATGAAGTAAGCCTCTGAAATGAAGAAATGAAGTAAGAAATGTCGTAAGCATGCTGTTAATAAATGAAGTAAATATGCTCATGAGAGGATTTTTGATTAATTCCGGAATTTGCAATAAGGTGTTTTTAGGCATTATATAAATATACATTTGGTATGCTTATTATTTCCACTTAGAATTTGCATTTTTATGAGAATGTCGTGGCAACCCTACGATGGACAGCAACGGCAAACAATTAGGCACTTAATCGTTGCCTAGGAGTGAACTTCATCCAACCTTTTACTCCTGGGTTACGCTGTTGCTTCTCGCTGAATGCAGCCGACAGAATGCAAACATTTATTAAGGAGAGCATCTCGGATATTCACCCCCACATTCCAACAGCCTGAAATTGGCCAATCTCTCCTCTGCCTTTTGCTTAGAATATCCTTAAATGACCACGCCAAACGGTAGCATTACTCACCAACATTATGTCGGTACTATGTTGACCAAGTATACATAATTACGTGTAATTAGGAAGAGTGAATGGTACTAACCTAGAAAGTAATGAATCGAGCTGTTGCGAACTGGTCAAGGTTAGTGAGACATAAACCTTTACTGAAATCTGTGAAGTCCTCAAGCTCGTGTTTACTTTGAGTTTGAAAGAAGCCTTGAACTGCAGTCTGCTGTGACGCTGCTCTGTCTTTTTGAGCAATGGTAGGCGGTCTATCATTGCGTCTGTGCTCGATGGTGCGATTGCGCTGTAAAACTCCGTACAATTCGCTTAACACGCGAGCGGTAGAGGAACTCAAAAACATCTCAGGATCGTACGTATGTTAGCATGATCTTGATGATTCCGTGAGTTCTTTTCCATCTCGTCTAAGAAATTCATTTAGCTAGTTATTATATAAAGTTCATTCTATCGTTCCCCTACACATCACGCTTAACTTCACTCGTTCTGTCGAAAGATTTATGCTATTTTGCGAGCCTAAATCACGTTAAATTACAAATATTTACAAGGGTATAAGTATCTCCCGCCCGCCAGGGCTGTAGTCAATAACAAAGGATACGACACTTGGAAGGATACTCAGAGGAAAACAGCGATAAAGATAGCGTCCCGAGATTGTGGTGGTGCGTCGTGCCCCGAAACTAAGGAGGTCGACGCTGCAGTTTGTAGTAGTAGAAGTTGGTTTACAGCTCTGGTGAGGGATGCTCCTGTCATTGTAGCCATTGCAGACCACACCAAAAGCCGATATCTATTGTGATTCTTTCTAAATACCTCAGTGGAATAGCAACAAATTGTCAGCATTAAATTGCTTCGTCTCATTTGCATCCCTGTGCTAATTTGCTTGTATAGTGAACTGGTTGTACTACAAGTTTTCATTGGATATGAGTGCCAGTTACTTAAATTAATTTGCACTGGATTAAGAATACGTTTTTTGCATTGCCAAAATGCAATTTCACCATTCTCATTTTGAGTGCTTTTCATAATCTGTTTATAACAGTGATATACAAGTACCAGAGTGATATGAATCTGGCAGCAAATAAACTATACAGTATGGCAATGGATGGTAAAATGGTGTTATCTTAAATTATGAATTCACAGTTCAACATTTCACTCGTGTTTTCGCAAATTTTAGGAAATAACTACATCAGTGAGAGCAAAATTTTCTAGAGTAATTTCAGTGAGCGTCTTACCGTTAAGCAGCTCAGCTCGCAGGCTTTAATGGAGAGTCGCAAAGTTTCGAACAATTCTGAACCCGGGGTCACATACCGCCGGGTTCGCAGCACGGAAGATTCCATCATTCGTCAGCCTCGAAAGAAACTTCCTCTTGTGAGACAGAGGGCTCTGTCATACGGTGACCCGCCAGATCCACGGGTCGAACACACCGACGGAAGCCGGTACACGTCTGCATCAGAGTTTCAGTCGTCGGAGTATCATGATCCAGTTTCGCCTGATGATCTGGATGTTAAAAATATCCCAGAAACATCAAATTTGGCGTCTGTTGAACTGAGGACCACCGAAACTTTTCTTCCATCGCACTGCAAAGAAGAGTATGCCGCAGTACCTTATAGACTTACATCTGAACATCGTCACAACATCGAAGACTCAGACACCGGCCACGACGCAGATGATGACATGACCTCATCTGAAGAATCTGATGATCCGCAATTTGATAAAGACTTGTGCCAACTTAGACGAAGCAGCAAGCCCAAGAATTATAATACAAAATCAAATTATCGTGCTAAAAATTGCGATGTGAGTTCTAAAAAGCACTCCGAATTCTCTTCGCCCGTTAGTCACTTGAAAGATGCTACTGAGGCTCTTTCTATTGAAGAACAGATATTGGAAAATAAAACTCTGCAAGGAACCCAATCGAGAGACCTGCACTGGAATAAGAACAGGGCTGTTGAGGAGGAGAGAAAGGCCAGCAATGATAATATTGCTGAGGTTGCACTAGGTTCCAATAGCCAAGGGACTCCCCTACAATTACGCCGCAAAATTTCCAACACCTGGAGGGCCGTAACTCGGAAATGCTATCGAATTTTCCGAACACCAAGTGAATTATGGAATATGCATAGCGCGTAAGTATGTTGCTGCTGTGTAATGTAAGATGCTTCTTTCCAGTTTCCTGCTAATGTAACACTAATACATTATCAATAAGCGACGTTTTTAGTTTATTTCTGCCGTGAAGTATGTCATGAAAGGCAATAATTTAAGATAAACATTTTGTTGAATGGTCAACTTGATTATATTTTCTAATATAAAATGTTTGAATACCATTTTTCCATTTTAAAAATTAGAATCTGTTGCAAAATCACCAAAAGCCGTTGATCCCCAGATTTCCCTAAATGTAATACCCAAGATTGACTTAGCGATAGCAGTAATCATTATTCATCTATTTAGAGTGATCAGAATTTTTTACGATAAGGCTCATCTATCTTGAGACCTAAAGCGTTAAAAACGGAGGCTATAACTTCAAAATCATCTTGGAGTACAGAGAGGTTGTTATTTTTGGCAAGGGGTAGACCATCACAAAAGATGGAATAGTGAGAGGAAATTGCACTCAGAAACTCCTTGTCAAACTAGTTGGGCAAGAAGAAGGCATAGTGATGTAGTGGTGGTAACGCCGTATTCGTGAAGGCAATGTAAGATCTATAAATTCAAAAGTTAAGATCATGCATTTGAAAACCTTAGGCTAATAATTTTCGTTTCCTTAGACCTTAGACCTTTCAAAGACAACCTTAGACCTTAGACCTTAGACCTTAGACCTTTCTTAGGCTAATGCTTTTCGTTTCCTTAGACCTTTCAAAGACAACATCCGTGAAGTAATTGATGTAAGGACAGCGACACCTTCAAATTTCTCACAAGCTGTAAAATGTTATGAAAATGTAAAAAATCAAGTTTTCAAAAGCTTACGAGAATCTATTTCTCTAGTGCTACGTGTATATATGTTTCATTGTAGCTGTTTTTTATTATCTGTATTCACGCTATTTGCAATTGATGAAAAAAGTTCTCTAGAGCTTAGGGGACTCATATTAGAGCTGAGGATTGTTTAAATATACAACCTTTAAAATACGAGAGAGATAGAATATAGACATACAAATACATACGTATCTTTTCGCTATGAGAAGAATTTTGGAAAATCAACCGGAGTAATCAAAAACACCAATTTTTTACAGGAATAGTTAATACTAATGTCAGATAGTTTTGGCAAAACAATAGGCGGCTGAAACCGTGATTTTTTTTAAACAAAAGAACAATGATATTTAGTGGATAAAAAAGTTCAGTAATTTCATTCATTGGATTCCACTCGGTAATTAATGATAGAATACTCATTAAGACTCAATTATATTTGTATTCATTTCCAAGCTGGTTTTCTTGGTAGAGAGTGCCCTGCGACATGAATATGTAATAAACCGGAAAGGGACGGGGTGTAAGAAAGTCAGCAACCCATGCAATGAGTGGTGCAACGACCAGGTGTTCCGCACCCTCTGACGTAAGGTCTGGAACGTTCTGTCCAGTGCCTCCAATTGGCGGATGGAATTATGCCCTACGGACTCCTGATTTTCGATTATCGACCCGGATTTACTTTTTAAAGTAGCATGTACTCGTAGATAATCAGCTTCATGAATAGATACTTGCAATCAGATTTTGAAATAAGGTTTGTGCATCTTCGAAATTTGTGTTTGCTGCACACTGCAGATAGTGTCACCATCGATACTACTATCCAGATAATATCATTCAATACTGTTACAGCTCTCAAAAAATTTAAGTTTTACTTGACGACTCCTTAGCACCCCCTTACTTTCAAGTTTCATTACTATCAAGTTTGAGAAGTAATCTTCCAGTTTTGACGAAGAGCAAGTTATAATGTCAAAGCGGGGACTGACGAGCTTATGTACTATCTGCGGATTTGAGAAACTTGCAATTTGTGCAACCCGTGAGTCAGTTAAATCTGCGCATCCATAAAATATGAGTGTCTTTAGAACCTCTGCCATTGTGAGATAAGGCGATCATTGCATTGCCATTTATGGGAAAAAACTAAAGATGATGCAAGAAACGACGCTTCAGCGAGAGCGTCTGAGAGAAAGAAAGAAAGAAAGAGCAAGCATCTCTACGTAAAGGATTGCGCCAGAGACTGAGTGGAAGGTATGAGGAAAGTGCACAATGAACTGACAGCAAACCCCTTTGTGTTCTCTGCGGATTCTCCAAGCCTTCACGTTTATGCTTAAAACATTTTTTAGTAGCAACGTTTCGAAATTCATAGTCCTTTAGTAAAACCGTTTTAAATTTAAACAAATAATTGATTGAACTTTTCGTAAGTGAATTTTTACTACATTCTTTATACATGTTGGAAAATTATGGCTGATTTAAAAAAATGAAGTTTCTGACCTTGCCACAGAACTTTTCAAAAGGGTGCTCTAATAATATGCATCAACACGTAGAAACCAAACACAGAACTATTTCATGTTGATATCCAGATTAACAACGCCCATGCGAGATTCGATCAACACTTGGTGTTCTACTTGGCATTTTTCTTCATTTCATTCCGAAACAGTAACTAACAGAAGTTAATTAAGTTAAACCAAGTTAGTACGTCAGCTTACGTTACGCTAGGCTAGGCTAGATTAGATTGAGTCGTTTCGTATATAAATATAGTAGCCCTATCACAACCATTAAAACTTGTTGAAAAATATTAATACCTGAAAAAGTTACTATTTACACAGGGTTGGATCTTGAGCTTCCCATTTAACGACTAAAAGTATACTGAAGTCACGTGCAATACGTTTCTGTGTAAGCAGTGCTAATCTGAACATTAACTCTATTTCACATAACTATCTCAGTTCACAATGGTATTGAAGTTTCCTGTTCTTGAAGAGGTACTCGTATCTAGGACACGTCTGGCAGTCCGGTGGATTTCTAACGTCAGTGAAGTAGTGAACCCGCTTCTCGGAGCTGAAAGCTGTAGTGCGGAGAAGACTCCTGTGCGGTGGGTCGAGTTTTCAACGAGCTGTTGCAGTTGCAGACTTGCAGCCTCGCTCAGTCGAGGCATAGCGGTGTTTGAGTGAGGGTGCAATACTTGTGATACTGTGCTATATGAATGACCAGAAAGAGTTGTTCAAGTTTTTGGGCGTTTTCTGATAGATATTGATATCTTATATGATCCTGACGACGCTTTCATTGAATTAAAAATAAGTATAAGTTGGAACCTTTTGCCTGCTTGCACTAGTTTTTTAATGCAAGTTCAGAAAGTCCGTCTACCAGACCCATGAGGACTTAGGAAAAGTGGACTGGTGAAAGGAGATCCTGAACGTCTTACCTAATTTTTACAATAGCTAATGCGAAGGATGTCTCTAGTGTACGTCGAACATTTTTTATATACTCTGCATGAGGAAATTTCTGAAGTATTCATTTGTTAGAAATTTTCTCTTACGTTTCATTATTTTATGAGTATCATTAAATGACAAATGCTATCAAATTGTCAACGTGGTTTACATCGTTCCTTTTGCAGAGTTCGGATTCCTTTCAATTTTGTTAAATTATTCTGAATAATCGATAATTATCGCTCATCTTGAAAGTTATAAAACAATTTTTTAAATTTCAAATTACTTACTTTACAGATACAATATGCAAAATTAAGCATATAAGTTAGCGTTCAAGAATGGCAATTTTCTATTGCTGTTTTTGAGAAGTTATGAAAGTGAGGCAGTAATTTATCATTCTTTCAATGAGTGCTATTAATGAGAGTGATTGTGAAGTGCTCTTTTATTTTCTCTGAGCGTCTGGTACACTAAAATGCTCTATTCGTTTTACATAGCTGTGAGCTAGATAGAAGTTTACCTAAACACGTTATCAAAGTACTAGTTCCTAGCTGAACACTATAGCGTCCTTAATATTTCGTTGAAAACTTGGGTGAATATGCGCGCAGTACATATAGTGTGAAAGTCTGCCTCGCAGTATTTCGTGCGTGTAAAAAATAAGTTGGTGCTTTTAAGATTGAACGGTTTGCTAACCGTGTACATTGCTTGCTGAACACTCGATGCACCTGTTCCAATTGCTTTCGTGCCCGATGGCATCCTGCTCAGCTGAGAACATTTATAGTGTTTTGTAGTGAGTTGCCAACTGCCAAGACCTAGTGGGGGACATTCTCGGATAAATGAGGTTGTATTCCGTTTTGATTTTAACTCAATTACTCTTCGGGCGTTGAATGTTTCTCTTTTAAGTTTATTGCTAAACTGCGATAACTCAAATCTCGAGCAGTTTCTATGCTGTTACGTATTTTTTTACTCAAAAAACGATATCTCATTAGTTTACGAGAACGTGGCTAGTTATGGTGATGTAATTGTGTTATTAAAATGTATAAAGTTTACGAGGGTCTCTTGCTGTTGCAGAAAATCTAGTTTGAAAGTGCAGCTGCGTAGACGTACTAAGAAAGAAAACATAATTTAATTTTTTGTGACTAGTTCTATTTCCAAATTCAAATTATGGGTGCCAGTGCTCCAGACTTACAAAATACACATGATGGATCCCTGACCGGAGAAGTCGACGAGTTTGATAAGAACGTTTGTTCTCAACTGAGAAGGACGTCCCAGAAAGATCAGTCCGAAAACTCAAATCCTGTGGTGTGCCATCCCGGAGAACTGCTATCGAAATCCGGAAATTCCATTAATGAAACCCCGGGTACTGCTCCTCTAACCCCTGACTCTCAAAGTCCAGCCTTTTTTTTGACTTCTTCGGATAGAGAGGAACAGACTGAAGACTTATTTGCATCCCCAAGTTCAGACGCGATCCAAAACGTCGAAGGAAAAAGAAATCGATTCCGGAAATGCCGGCCACCCAAACTGATTTTGCGAAGCCTAACTAGCGAAGTTCTGAGGTCTCGAACTACAAGTTCTATGTGGGACAGTAACGGGTAAGTCATTTGTTGCTGACTCCCTATTCTGTGATTTATTACTCTTGAGTTCTGTGTGCGTTACTGCTGGTACGGTGTTCAAGTCTATGCAATTATTAGTTGTTGATTTTTGATCCTGCTATGGTGTCAACTCACTTGATTTGTCTCTTTAACTCTAATTTCGGGGTTGTGCGTTTAGACGTTCTACTGTTCCGGTGAAACCTTGTTCACCGAAATTTAAATAACCGTGTTCAGGTCCATATTAATGTCTATGAACATCAGGTCATAGGTTATCATCAGGTCTATGAACACCATACTACATGCTATAACCCTTTCCCATTAACCCAAAACACCTAATCAGTTCGGGAAACTTTGAAACCCTTTTTGTAGAGTCTTTACCGCTGTTGTCGACAGTTAATATGACAGAGTTAATATATCATAGGTGCTGTTTTAATTAACTCAACAAAAAAAAAACGTCTCCGCGACTAAATATGGACACGCAGCTAAATCGATTCAGTTTATGAAGGATCTATTTATGGCTCCGCCGCTGTGAATGGGTTAAAAACAATAGTACGTAACGATATCTTGTTGGGAGACGAACAATACAGCTGATATTCCCGCTATGTAGAACACGTCAACTGCGCTGCTGTACGTACGTGTTAGCTCTGCCCTCCCGGCTCCGCTGCGGTCGCCAGCTTCTAGTTACTGCGCGGCAAGCATTTTCCGCCTAGACTGCCCTAATAAATCTAATCTAGGCTGTTCAGCAAGGCACTTCCTACAAGTTCAGGAGAATGCCTTTTATGTTTTATTGAAGGATATCTTAACTTATGCTCGATCAGCATTATAAAGTGCATCTGTATGTTCATTCTTCAACTTCTACTCCATCATAAGGCACTCTATAACGTAGCTTCGGAATATTTGCAAATTCTTGGTTGCAGATACTGCTACAAATATTTTGGGCTAGATATATTTTCAGCGGTTAAATAGTTAAAAATGGTGCCATGCCAATTCCTTTTCAGGAATGTTGTTAAGTTTGAGAAGAGGGTTGGAATGAATTACATTATCAGGTTGGCTCCCTTTGTACAGTTCAAGCGGAAGATGGAAACTGTGATTTTGGGCTTCAAAATAACTTACCTGAGTAATACATTTACGTTGTTACCAATAAAAAACTAGAAATATTTTAAACGCACGTTTAACTTTACTTTGACCCTGAAACTTTGATGTCTTTGAAGTGAATTAGTGAAATTCTATGCTTTGGACAAGGAAAAATAACTTGACTCTCGTAGTTTAACGCAAGTTTGTACCATCCAAGACCTTCACCTATAGGGAAGTTGTGACGTGGGTGTAGCTACAGCCAATCAAGGGAGCGAGTGATTCAGAAAGTGGGCTGCCCACAAGGTAACTCACAAGCTCTGACGAAAGTTGAATAATGACAACGTCGTCTGGAGACAAAAGGCCGTCTAGGGGATGCATACGCTAGGGCTTCCCCAAGCTCATGAGAACCTTTGATTAGGAAACGTGAGTGACGGATGCTCTTGTGGTATTCTTAGGTTGGCTCAGCAGTTTCTCGCCCCTTGGTTCGCCTGTGCAGTTTTTTGAGGACGCTCGAATGAGATTTGCGGGTGTAGAGCTGGAAATCCCCGTGGTATCCTCAGAATCGTCCCGCTCTCTTTCTCTGATAGTTGTCATTTTTTTATCGTTTGGTGGTCGGTGGCGCGTTGGTCACGGTCTCGTCTCGAGGAGTGTCTTTGTCGAGGAGTGAATGCGATCTTTGTTTTTAAACTTGTTGGTTCAGATGTTCCGTCGATTTCTTGTACTCCTCTCTTCGGAAGTGTATAAAACTTGATTTATTAATTGACAGTGACAATTGAACGTTTACTATGTATACTATACGCTATTTTATCCAACTTAGATCTATTTATCTAAAGAAATATTTACGATTGGTTTAATGTTTTTAACGATCATTTTCATTCTGTCATATACTGGGACTCAAATGTCGGTCTTTGTGTAGGTAGGACTCATTTTGCGTCTGAATATTTATATATTCTGATTTGAAGGCATAACTCGGGATTTTACGAGTGTTGAAGGATGTGGAGGTCATATGCAGCATAAAAGTAGCTTGTTAAAATCATTTTTGCGTGTTTTATTCACCGTTTTTACGACTTCATCCAGCTTACAAGTACACTGGAATATTTGTGCGTCTCGCCTGCAGTTTAATCTCCAGTCACTCTAACGTAAATTTCATAAATGTTATGTTGTTGCTAAACATCGTCATTGTTTCCCTCGTAATATGATGAACATATCTACGTATTAACATTTAATTAAAGTTTGTTCAGTTTCATTTTGACATTAGAATTGGTTTTTCATATTACTAGTACGAAATATGTGTCAGTATTAACTTCAAAAACTATCAAGTGAACTTCACTGAACTTCTGTTACGCGAGAATTTTGACTGACTTGCGTGAGGAGGGTAACGAGTTAATGCCTAGTGTTTTTTTAGCTTCGACTATTTGGTAAAGTCTTAACTTATGATAGAGTTTAGGGGTACAAAAACTTATTTTGTCGATATTACGTTAGCATTTTAGCACTAACAAAAACCCTATGACAATATAAAAGTTAGAGCTGTTTAGATTGCTGCTCTTGATAATATTTGAGCCCTTCAATCCAGTAGCTCAATAATGGAGCTAGAAACTTCATCCATCAATTATAATTTATTGCGGAAACAAATATTACTTTCAATAAATTCTGAGCAGGAAAAACTTACGAGAACATTTCTCGACCTGAGTTTTTTTGGCGAATTATGTTCATATTTTTTATTGCTTTCTGAACAAAATCCTTTGCATAAATTTGTTATCGATATTACACTAAAAACAGTACCCGTGCGGTGTGTGCGAAGTTAGGCTGCAGTAATTCCTTGCAGAGGATGGTAAGACTGCTCTTTCGAGACGGTGTATGTGCTGCTGCTGGAATTCCCACACTATGTTCGACGATTCCAAGTCGTTTTTCTTGTAGTGCTTTTGTGCTGTGTGTTATAAATTTAGCTGAGCACGGAATATCGAAACGCTTCAGAGTATTTACACACTGCGGCTCTCGTAGATGTTACGAGCTCCAGCCTCGCATGGTGGGCCTGCCTCGCACAGAATTGTACTGAGTTAGTTTAGGCTTCAGTTAAGAGCAGCCCCGAATTATCTTTTACAAAGTGCAGTTACGGGTTCATGAATTAATGAATATCAAGTTGTAACTCAAAAATTTAGATAAACCAAAAATTAGTTTTATCAAAAAGGGAATTTTGGGCCCAATGAATAAGTTCGCGAGTTTTTTAGTGTAAGTAATGAAACTTTTCTAATCTAAAATTTTATTTAAGTTCTGATAGGTATTTATAGCCAAAAGCTGATGAATGAAAGAAATGGAAAATGCTATTTCAAGTTCTAATTGTCACTATAAATTACCATTATTGATGACTTGGCGCCGCCACCATAAATTTCAGCTGAAGACGTAAATATGAGTATTATGAGCAGCGATGCGAGCGACTAAAAAGTATTTCCCATCAGATGCTACTTTAATTAACCCAAACTAATAGAAACTAAAACTCATTGCTCCAACCCATCTTGTGTCCACTATCCAAAGGGATATATTTCTCTTGGCAACAGTTTTTTTTACGAAGTCATCGGGTGCGTTGCAGTTTCTTTTTCTTGTGGTTTGGGGCGGAACCGCTGACGAAATGAGGCACTTGCGGGTTCCCCACTCCAGCATTACGGGTGACTTGCAAATTTGGGACTTCTAGCACCGAATTTTCTTCATTTTTTATTCCCTTTGTCAACGAGGCACGTTCCTGCCAGCCAAGGTTGATGCTTTTTTGTTGTTCGCTATCACGAGCAAAAAATTTGATGAATTGTTCGACCTAAGAATTTAGTTCAAATTCAGATACCTCGTGTGCACGTAAACTGTAAACTGTTAGTTTTATGCTTAAATTTTGTTGAGCTCTTAGATTTTTAAGTGTTCATAATTATTCATAAATATTTCGAACTGGGAACCTGCTTGGTATTTGTTACCGTAGAAAGAGAATAAATGCAATAATATTTCAAAACAAAATATTTACTTTTTGCTAAATGCCCTGGAATACGGGCATTTGATAGTCATCTATGCTGAGAGTACGTGTACGCCTGTTTGTGCACCTACGCTTGTGTGCTAAAAATTTGCTTAGGGAGGTTGTGTTTGTCTTAATCCTCCTTAATTGAGCATTTGTTGATGATGCAGATTCTAGTATAGAATTCTGAAAAATTCTTCTCGATTGTGTTAGTGTCATTTCTTAAAAATAATTCATCCACGGTATTGGCATGTGCATTCCGTATTATTTTGTGTGAAGATAAGCATTTTGGGTGGGTCTCTAGTGCGAAATTGGCCAAAAGTCATCTGTTGCTCTGTGATATTTGCTATTAGCTTCCGTTCATTTGCGTCTTGATGCTGAAAAATCTACGCAAGTCCGTAAGTTATAAAATATTAGTTTGAACACACGCGCTGTATTAAGCTGAAAAAAATGATGAAAACCAGTTTGATGTCGATTCTCGAAAAATAATGATAGCTCCCTAGAATGATGAAGAACAAATATTATACAGCTATTAGTATCAAAATGTTATTACCTAAATATCAATAGCTATGAATAAGTGGTAAGCCTATATAAGAACTGGTGATATTCCGTAGACGCAAGCACAGAGGCGATGGGCTCGCAATCTGAGCGAATCGCGCAGATTGACATAAGCAGAGCTGTCAATCGACGTTGATGAACAACTCTCAACTCAAGGAAGCAAGCTCAAGTGTGGTCTCCGTCCTCGGACGCTAGAAATCTTCGTTACCCCTCATCATGGATGTGATTTATAGGCTCTCGTTAATTAAACTTTACATTTGGCTTCGCAAGGCGGCCGTTTTTGGGGTCGGTGTGAGAGCAGCCCCCGGAAAACTGTCGTGGAATCGATGTGTTCAATACGTGACTGGGCGATTTCTTTCACTCGTAAACTAATAAATGTCACACATCTTGTGCTGGGGAACGAAACTAGAAGTTGACAGAGTTATCGGAGTATGATAGACTTCAAGATCTGAAACCTGATGTGAAATTGCACGTACCTTAACTTTTTTCTTTCTTTGAGAAGTAGCAAATGAAGGCTTTAAATACAGTATATGTAATCAAAATTTCATTCTCTACTTCTTAATATGTAAATTGATTAATATTTGTCAGTTATGTGTTCATTACTAGCGTACTTTTATATCTTCTATTTGATTGATTTTATTTTTATCTTTATTTTTTTCAGATTGGATCCTTTTCAAGTTTTTGAGGTAAGACATCGCTTGGAGATCTGCTGTTTATCCGACAGTTTTGGTCTGTATGAAACTGTTCTTCTCACGCCTCAAGTATTTTTAAGGCGTAGAACGTCTCTTACGTATAATTTCAAATGGCTCCATTATTACACCACTTGCTCTTCTCATTCTATGCTATCTCTACCAAATGTCGTTCGAGCAGTCGATCGACCGATTCAATTGAGTTTACACTCCATCTATGCGAAGCTTTAGATTTATTAACACACCAAATTGTCATTATGTTGGCAGCAACAAAAACGCAGGAATGTGCCTGATGATAGCGCTAGTGGGTGTACGTACTGTTTGCTAGCAGCTTCCTGCGACGTCACTGTACGATGTGTGTACGATAACTTCAATGCGCCCCTCTGAATCATGCTGTATTTATCTCGGCTAGGATTGAACATCCGTTTTGCAACCCACGGGGTGTCATGTTATGTGAGCTGCCCATTTCAGTGTTAGTGATGAGGCGTTACAATGAACTTCACTTACTATCTTTATTCGTTTGTTTCCAGTTACATTTCTTTCTGGAATATATGACTTTAATTCGGATGTTCCTTTGTTTGAAGGCCCAATTTAATAGAAGCTTTAAAATGAAAGGACAGACAAAAAATCAACTTGAAGATCTGCGCAGTTCAGGCTCGCTTTTTGCACCGCGCGAATATTTGGATATTATCATTTTCTCCGACTCGTATGAGTGGCCGAATAAGTTCCTAATCTTTTGAAGAAAGTTCAATTTACCACAACAGCGGAACAAAGAATGCATTGTGAAACATGAAACATTTCGCTTCTAGAATTGTTCATTTAGGCGAACGTAAATAATCTGATGAAAAATTCATCCGAATTAAATTTATTTACAAAAATGAAATTCGCTTAGGCGTTGTTCAAGTTGCATTTATTTGGATTTAAATTATACAGCAAAGTTGAGCTTCTAATTATTATAGATGGGCTTGAAATTCCATTAATTAAGCGATTTGACTTTACGAAATTGAAAATTATAAATACAAATACAACTCGTTGCTTGAGGACTCTCAAACAACCTAACCTTCATTTGAGCTTCATTACGTTTCACGAGGTTAATTTTTCCTTCTTTGCCTGCAGGTCATTCACCCACTTCACTTTGGTCAAATATCGCTAGCGTATTTCCTTTGCTCGATGAGTTGACGCTTTCTCTTCGTGTTTCCGTTGTTCAAATTGACACTTCATATGTGGTGATGGTCCATTACGCATTGCGCTGAATATCACTAGGTGTTAGTCCCTGTAAACTTTGCCTTTATGTATTTCACCTCATTTTCGATACACAAATGAGTAACATTCGAAATGCTCTTTTCGTGTCTCGCGTGCCTAACCCAGAAAGATTAATGTACTTCACCAGCGGTATTTCTTGGATCGAGCTGACGAGTGTCTTAGTAAATATTTCAATTCCGCTAAGGAGTCTCTTCATAAATATTTCCCTACTATACGACTATTTTGCTCCTTGATGGACGTAAAATAGACTTTTCAAACATTTTACAAGTTCTTCAACATTGATTTTCAATTCAGATATTTCGCTCCATAAAAGCTCTCCAGTTCAAAATTTAGTCACTTCCTACTAGTATGGAGTAAGGCCTCCACGAGCATAAATAATGGCAGCAATTATTCATGACATTGAGTCTATAAGTGTTTTAATGTACCCCTGGTCGATTTTAAATCCCTCTTGCATCAACTGAACTCTTAGTGCAGTCACAGTACATTGGCAATATTATCGGTCTACTTGTCGTTCTAGGTGGTCACATTAATTTTCCATTAGGTTCATGTTTGGGGACTTAGCTGGCCAATTTAAATGCCTGACATACCCCGAATGACTGTCATTCCAATTAATGACAGTTCTAGCCCGATGCACCCGGCAGTTGTCATCCTGAAAGATAGGCAGAACAACATGCCTTTCTCCATTCAGATATTGTGCAAATGGCAAAACTTGGTTTTCTAGCAGCTCAATATAGCCATGCAGATTTAGTTTGGCGGATACCTCAGCTAAAGGGCCCACTTCTGTGTAGTTGAATCAGCCCTCTTCCTCCTTCTATAAACCCTCGTACACAGGCTTAGTTGAAGGCTTCATGAGGTCTTGGTCATCATTGCTATAGAGACAATCGTGATTCATCTGACCACACGACACTTCTCCACTCCTTTATACTCTAATGTGCGTTTGCTTTCGCTCAGTTTGTATGAGTGGTCTTGTGGGCGTGAGTTAACATCGGTCATTCACGAACCACTTTGCTGTATGTATTCAAATTGCATGGAGTTCCATTTGAAGAGTTCTTTCAGAAACAGCAGAAGGGGAACAAATAAGACTAGAAATGAAACTGCTCAATTTAAAAACATGCATTTACTTCAAGTTTAGTTGTAGCTGGCAAACGAATAAAGATGGCAATTGAAGTTCATCGCTGGTGACGTTTCGCAGTAGTTCCCACCTTTGATGCATAGCTTTCCAGTCAACAATTCGAGACACACGGCGGCAGTCCTCATCGATTAGAATTTTCTACAGACAACAATGTTTCCTCGAATTACCCTATATACCCTTGTTCTCATTGTTGGTGGACTCGCTGAACATTGCGGCATGAAAAACCAGCGAGTTCCGCTACTTCTTTCACTGGATATTCCTTAGCCCAACCAAAGGCAATAGCCTTTTTTTGCCATTCCGAGTCGTCTTGCGTTCATCCCATCGTTATCGAGCAACTACGACACAAGTCTATATTTTGTCAGCTCTGAATGTAGACTGATGTTTGTTCAGTACTTGCATATAACCTAAACTTCGGTCACTACTTTGATAACCGTTTGATGAACGTAGTAAATAATTGCAATCGAAAAGCGATAGGTAGCTAATTTCTTGCCCGGGTGGATAATTAAACCATGAAGTAGTATATTAGTATTGAAATAATAGTACATCTAAAATTATGTATACTGTTTTCAAAGTATATAATACATATAATAGTTATAAACTAATATGTGTGTTGTCAGTATCCCATTGCTGTAGATCTGAGAGACTTCCACCGACGTGTCCTCGGTCAGATCTCGCATACACGAACAAATTCGTGAGATCGGATATAACATCCGCTCTACAATCTCATGCATTCATGTGAGGGGCCGGAAAGTTGTTACTAGCATGTTATTAGTGACAGACGTCTCGTAAGCAGACGTACATACGAGTGAGACATCCCACTGTGCTGGTCGTATGTCTGCTAGCATGTCTGAACTCTGAACCGTTCATCTATTTTCTTGAATAACATTGGTGAGGCATTACATCATGTTGCGCAATGGGCTGTTTTACATGAAGGATTGGAGTATAAAAGTACTAAATTCATCTTTTATTTTCGTGTCATCAGTGTGGATAAAATTTGAAGGTAACTGATGTGCAATTGGTGCCCTCGGTAAAAGTATTTTTTTGCAATTTTTGTGCTTATCCGTTTCTCAGTGACTGGTTTTTGATTATCGGTTGAGTGCTGGTAAGGTGTTCTGATTTGATTGTAGAACAATGCTTTGTTATCTAAGGACGCAAAATGTTTCATTTTATTAAGCAGCAACCGTATAAACCAAGGATCCAAACAAAATCTAACGAACCAACAAACAAAACCCTTTATGTTTGCACAAAATATGAACTTTTTATGATCGTCATATGCAAACAATTGATTTTATATGTTTGAGAGATCAACGAGCATGCATATATAGTGCAGACTAACTGTTCGGAGGTAAAAAGTATTAAAGATTCACCTTGGAGCATATCATAGCGTTCATACATAAAACATAAAACACAAAACACAAGTTCATAAAACTTGTGCTCCTGGCAAGGTATGGATCTGAGAACTTGACGCTTCGAGCTACTTTGGACAACGGGATCTCGGAAACCGGTGACGGGACCTCGGAAACCGGTACCACGATTTGGACGCTGTTTGTGCCCTTGCCTCGGGAGATTTCTCTCAATATGACTTGACAAACTACGTTGGTTCTTTATCTCCTGAATAATGGTCTGTTCGTAAGCCCTACAATCTGTTACTGCACAGTGGGAAGATGCACAAGTCATTGCAATGGCCACTCTCCGTCTGCAGTTGAGGCTTCTTGCTGTGAGCGTGGATTTGACGAGTCCCTCTATGCTGTTTTAGGGAATACCTAGTGTTATGGTCTCGACGACTTAAGGTTTCTTCAGTGTATTTAACCCTTTTACTCCGGAAACCTGGATACTCTAGGGAGAGGAATTTTACTGTAAAAGTGAATGATACCCTAAAATATATTTAGGATTGCCCAAAAATGTGTCATTTTCTATTCATGGCTGTCTATTTTCAGTGCCCAAATTGGACTCTATCTAGAGAGGCTCGTTGAACGAGGAAATAAATGTCCTAGCTAAGAAGAAATGCTCGTGTGATATTCGATGAACAAAGTTTCAATCTTGGTTCGTTAGTTTACGAATGAAGCTATGAAAAAAGTCTTGGCCTAGTTGCTTGCGAATTAATTTATAAAAGACGTAATACGTGTCACTTGACGTAAACTCGGGAGAGTATGGGAGAAAGTGGTTTTGAATGGTTTTTATATCATGGAATGCAGTTTTGTAAATGCTACTGCTAACTCTAGATATTTCAAAATAACCATAGCAGTCGAATTACTCTATACTTTTGATATTTTACCCCGAATTGGAAGCACTGCGCCACTTGATCCTGAGAGTACTGTCGGCTGTGAAAGGGTTTTAGGAGAACAGCAAAAATTCTCGTCTTTTTTAAAAAGACACCTCTACCATTGCCTTGCACTGCATAACCAACTTCATGCAGACATGCAAGGCGCATTCATGGGAGCTTAAGCAGGCGCATGATCTCAGTAGACGAGATAGAGAAGTCCCGTTTCGTCACGAGGAAGCGTTTCCGTTACACTAGGCGTGGGACAAGCGTGGGCACAGCTCAGCTTCTCGCGCCCCCTCGGTATTCCCTCGGTGAAAGTGAACTCTGCTTCTGCTTGCGTCGGCTACGAAGCCATTATGGCACTATGATGCAAGTTCCAATCACTGCATTTGCATTGCGCACTCTCCAAAGGGTGGTCATGTTGGCTTATTTGGATTCTAGCTGTGCTAACCAACTCAATGTGTGATGAATATAAATCTTCGTTTACAGGGCGATCATGTCTATTTTATCTCAATTGTGCCCCGCTGTTTGCACTGGCGCACATCGCATGAACGACCTTGTGTGTTGTGTGTGTTTCTTATTGCTATCCTCCCCTATCTCTTGTACCCACTCTTCCTTCTACTGCTATGATTCTCTTGCGGCTTTGTTTAGAAAACCAGATGTAATTTTATCGCCCTTGGTGGTGTCTGAGATTTGCAGCGTTGTCCCTCGCATCTTGGGACCAACTCTCATAGTGTGACCAGACAAGTAGCGCGGATCTGTTTTTGATGATCTATATAACGTAGTGAAAGTCATATTTTGGCTAAAACAGCAACTGAAAGTAAATGTTAGTAGATATTTGGTCAAACTTAGGGCGTCCAAATGCGTTTATTTTTTATTTTGTACTTCGCATTTAGCCTTCGTTTTTGCTTCTAAAATTTTGATCTCCTATGAGAGCGATTGGCCTGTCAGACGAGCAACTTCTTTCCTTATTGTTTTGAATATTTTTTCTCAGAAGCGTTCGTAATTAGATTGAGTTTACGATGCTGAGTGCCCTCATACGCGGCTTTGAAGCGGATAAGAGTTAGTTGACACACCAACGATGTTTTAATTTTTGCACTCGACACTCGTAATATTAGATACAAGTTTTATTATTAGATATTTTCAGGGTACTGTAAATCATGAAAATTTTATAGCGTTGCTTAACTGATAATTATCGATATCTTCAAAGACCGGTATGAGTCACTTTATGAATTGAAATTTTACGCCGTCTGAAACTTGTAGCCCCAGAGTTACGCTGTTCTTCCTGGGCATGACGGCGTTTCTTTCCGCTTCCGTAATCGTGTTTGGAAACTGAAATCGTTCTCATCGCACATTAGCTAAATATGAGATGGAGAGAAATTTATACTGCCATACTTCCTCTATTGGTTCTCCATGGCCAATATTTGTACACACGACACGTGGGTTGCTGGGCATCTGCGTGTCCCAGCTGACCAACCTTGTACATTTATGCCCGCCAA
The DNA here is from genome assembly GCA_014899125.1 of Orchestia grillus. Classification (NCBI taxonomy): domain Eukaryota; kingdom Metazoa; phylum Arthropoda; class Malacostraca; order Amphipoda; family Talitridae; genus Orchestia; species Orchestia grillus. Next base: position 66,044 of record VOMN01001566.1, read on the forward strand.
TTCAATTGACTGTAAAAGATATATTTTCCTTTATACGTACTAGTTTTGTAAAGTAACTAGTCCTCTATAGTCATTAGAAGTAAATGGTAAGCAATCAATGCACGTGACGCCATCCCTAGTTTTGTTATTTTTCTTCCGATGCCAAAAGTCAGCACGTTTCCTGTGATGTGACCCACTGGGCCGTTTTCCCTCGTCGAAAAAGCCTGTTCGTACTAAATTTCTTTCTTGCATTGTAATTATTATGCTGTCATTATTTTGGAAGTTCTTCCCTAGGTATATATGAAGTTTGTTTGTTGATGCGTCACAGTTCATTACACCTCGCAGGTCATTTATATAATGGGTGATGGGAATGCGTTGAGGAATCTGGGATCATATTTAACCACGGGGTAGTTCAACAGGTTTTTCAATACTACCTAGCATACAAAATCCTAATTAACTCCTCGGAAGTAAAGAAATTTGAGCTACACCGCGTACTCTTCAATGAAACGAAATGGTTTTAATGGTATTTCACATATCTGTATTTTCAAAGCCTCAACTGGATTAGATAGCTTCAATTTTCTGTATATGTGCTGCGTATATTGCTACATTAATTTTTTGTATGCATATTGTGTAAGTTCTCGAGCTTGTTGCTGATAATTTATTGTTATTTTTTACGCTTCAGCTTCTCGTGTTGCTAGTTTTTACTCTTTATACGTGCAGGTAGAGCACGAATCATGTCTGGATTTCACCATCACCATCCACAGAGGCGAGGGCATCACCAAGGGCAGCGTTCTGCAGGACTACAGTGAGTGCCTCCAGCAGGACTAGTTTCTGTTCCTCTTCTGGCGCTGCTGGCACCAGCGTTACCATTACCACCAACGTGCGTAGTTCATGTTCCTCTCCTGGCGCTGCTGGTACCAGCGTTACCATTACCACCAACGTGCGTAGTTCATGTTCCTCTCCTGGCACTGCTGGCACTAGCGTTACCATTACCACCAACGGGCCTAGTTCATGTTCCTCTCCTGGCGCTGCTGGCACCAGCGTTACCATTACCACCAACGTGCCTAGTTCATGTTCCTCTTCTGGTACGGCCTTTACGACAAACGTACCTAGTTAACATTCTTCCTCTGGTACTGACGGTACCACTGGTCCCAACAACGTTCCTAATTAACACTAGCTTCCTAGTATCTACGGTACCACCTAGCCACCTAGTTAATGTTCCTCATTTGTAGTGATGGTACACCAAAGCATTTAGTTGATGCTACTCTTCTCGTACTCGTAAGATCAAGATACCTTGTCGAACAGCAGCTACCTTAACTAGCGTTTCTCAAAAAAGCAGTCTGTATGCATGACTCTAATTTCTTTTAGACGACACGTAAATCAAAGTGCAACAACGGGTGCCACTTCAATATGTATGTGTAATTGCTGATTGCGAACACAAGTCGTCTTTGATATTTACATTTTAATTTATTGTAAATTCAGTTGATGCTGACCGATGTGATTGATTCTGATTCCATAGATGACTGTTCTTCATTAATCTATAATTTCAGTGAAGCTTTCATGGGCCTGCTTTGATCAATCTTATTTTATTTTTCTGTAGGAACTTCTTCTTTACCGAGTTGTGTCATTTTTATATAAGGTAGTTAGTTACCCTATGGTTATGCATTTTGAAGTTTCTCAGTCGTGCTTCGTGAAGAATATGTTTTAGCGATCTAAAACTGAACTTTCATATAACTGAACTTGTTCACTGTAAGATTTTCATCGTACCATCGTTCTATTTTATTTTTCCTTGAAAACCATCTTAATTATTTATCACATACATTCTTGCATAAGTCTCCGAATTCTGTGTTAATTTACTCATAATAGAAGTTTTTTCCCTGCGTACCTGCGACCACTACTCGCCCGAGCAGGTGCCCCAGTTCCAATTCTTATCTGTACTTCACACCGCCCATTTTGGGGACGCGTCGGTAGACGGTTACAATGGTTTCCTCCTTGGGCATTTGGTATCAGTGTAGGTCATTTAGGTTTCATCACGGCGCGTTGGAACATCGCTTCTTAAATGACTTTTTTTTATCAATCTTGAGTGTCGCTGATGCTTGCTTGCAACAACGCCAGAATTATGAAACACATTCACACACAATTGACAATACAAGCACCAGACAGAAAAGACATAAACAAAATGCTCAATAACCACCCACCTAACATTGGCAGCACAGAGACACAACTCTCTAGGTCGAAAAGAGTACACCTTACGCGACTTCGCTGCGGTCACCACACCTCACTCAACACGTACAGACACAGACTGGATTCAACTCTATCGAAGCTTTGTCCCAACTGCCAATTACATCCCCACACAGTAACCCATCTTCTTTCAGACTTTAACCACCTGGCGGCACTTAGACAACAACACAACATTACATCCATCTATCAGCTCTGGAAGCCATCGGGGGAGGGGCCCTCTATCGTGCAATAAGCGATCTACTACTACAACTTGCAATAGCTCTGCGATCACCCTTGTGGTCAACTATTTCTTAAATGTAACAGTTCTGTTATATAAACAGTTGCATAAACAGTTCTGTTACATAAATTCCTTATATGTAACAATAATTCAAGTGCAACAGTTCCTTATGTACAACAGTAACTTGTGTGTAACAATTTCTTGTGCGCAACAATTCCTGATATGCAACAATCCCTTGTAACAATCCTTTATGCGCAAAACCTTTTCATTTTCAACACCTTTTCATTTTCAACACCTTTTCATGCGCAACACCTTTTCATGCGCAACACCTTTTCATGTGCAACACCTTTTCATGTGCAACACCTTTTCATATGCAACACCTTTTCATGTGCAACACCTTTTTATGTGCAACACCTTTTTATGTGCAACACTTTTTATGTGCAACACCTTTTCATGTGCAACACCTTTTCATGTGCAACACCTTTTCATGTGCAACATCTTTTCATGTGCAACACCTTTTCATGTGCAACAATCCATCATGCGCAACAATCCATCATGCGCAACAATCCATCATGCGCAACAATTCATCATGCGCAACAATCCATCATGCGCAACAATCCATCATGCGCAACAATCCATCATGTGCAACAATCCATCATGCGCTACAATCCTTCCCATGCAACAATCCCTTACCTATACGCGACAATCCTACATCCACAACGAGTGGCTAGCTCTGATGTGCTGTACTCCACAGTGGACACTCCAGACCCGTATCTCATCCTGAAGGTGCCTGGGTCCTCCAACAGCTCCAAGCGTACCACGCAGCTCGACAACACCACCGTGCCGCTGTGGGAGGAAACCTTCCACTTCTATCTGGACCCCACAGCTGAACATACTCTCAGTAAGTCTCCTTGTTGGCTGGACCCCACAGCTGAACATACTCTCAGTAAGTCTTCTTGTTGCCTGGACCCCACGGCTGAACATACTCTCAGTAAGTCTTCTTGTTACCTGGACCCCACGGTTGAACATACTCTCAGTAAGTCTTCTTCTTGGCTGAACCCCACGGCCGAACACGCTTTCTGTAAGTCTTTGGGTTATCCGACCCCACGACATACACATATTGACTTGTATGTATGTATCTGGGTCTACGAAGCGAGTGAGCGAAAAAGTAGTTTAATCCGTGTTTGACGCCAGAAATACTCGATGATACTGAATAAACATTTCTTTGATGTTGCATTTGATACATTGATAGTTAGGTACTGTGTGAGAAAGTTCAGCCAATCGAATTTTTTTACGCTTGACGATTTCTCATTTTCTTTTTTGTTACCTACAAGCTTGTTATCTTAATGTATGACTTAAGAAAAAAGTTGAGCTAAAATTACCGTACTTACTTCCTAGACAACTTGAAGTGAATATTTGAAAACGCAAAACGTAAAACTTACGTTGAGCTCGAATTTAATACATACATGAGTTCTTTTTCTTCCAGCTGTTTGTTTGAACGAGTGACTAGTTTAGCTTATATTTTTATTAGGAGTGAAAGCGATATCCTTCCAAACTTTACTTAATTCCAATTTTTGCAGACGTGACGTTGATGGATGCGAACATCACACTCGACGAGACTTTGGGAGAAGATTCATTCGTTGTGAACACCCTCACCAACGATGTGCCTCTCCAACACACCTTCACCTTCCAAGGCGGCTCCCAAGTTCATGCCACTCTCTTACTCACTAAAAAGTGATTAATTTGTTCTTATTTATTTGATATTAATACGTTACTTTAATGCTGGTATGTCACTTTACTAGTAACGCCAAACTGCGTGCGAGAATACATTTATCTTATTTTAACCCATCTGATATCAGTTAAAATACCGAGAAAAGTACATCTCGGTTTACGTTAGCTTGCAATACACATGTAATGGATCATAATGGCTTAAGAGCTCCTGCCAAGTATTTTTCCTGTGCCAAGTATTGGCATAGGTCTAAACAAAAATTGAATTTCCTCTATCTCAAAAGTACGATGACGTCATTGAAGAGCGTCAGCTGAATTGATGGTCTTAGCTTCATGCATTTTTCCGACAGAAATGCCGTCAGCCAAATGTAGTTACAGTTACATCGTGTAGTTACATGCTAATTACAGTTTTGAGATTACAGCCGTGATTATAGTTGTCTATTGGTACTCTATGAACTTTCGGACTTGCATGTGCAAAAATATAGCCCAAAAAACTATGCGTACTCAAGTGTTAAACTCAAATGGCCCTCAAAAACGCCTTGCTCACTTCCCGTTGGATAATTAAATTAGGTGTCTTGGGAAGAAAAAGCCCGCTTAAAACCGAGAAACGTAGGACGAACACGTTGGACTTCGGTGTTCCTATCCTTAAACGTTATCCCTCGGACGAGACAAGTGGTCTGATAGCTATGAGTTTTGCATCCCTATACGTAACCTTGAATATATTTGCTTGAGAACGTTGATATTAGCTTCCTAGCGATTTTGATGAACCTTTCGAGTTACTTCCCCGGCTAATATTCAAACAATGTAAAAGCACTTGGCGTTCTCGGCGAGCGCCCTTATATCGTATAAGTTAAAAAAATATGGCAGGCTTTATGACCTAGTTACATTTTCATATACGAGTTATAGGGCTGCTTGAAATATAAGATCTGTATGAAAAAAGTTAAGCTAACATCATGAGGATACATCATGAGGATAGTTTACATCATGAGGATGAAAGATGTGAAATTCTGAATATCACCTCAAAAATTTTGTTCAGTGCTTGAATTTCATAGATTACGAATATTTACTGAACAACAAATATTTTTCGTTTGGGTGTAGAAGTTACGGAAGAAAAACACGGACGTATTTTAACAGATTTAAAACTTGCTCGAAACAATAACAATACTCACTTTATAAGCAGCCTTGTTTCTTTATGAGATGCACGAGTTGAATTGTAGCTCGCGTAGTAAACTGGATCGAGTGGCGGCAGCTACCGGTTTAGACGTAACATTCTGAGAGCCAAGGACCATGGTATCTAACCGTGTTTGGAGCTAGGTGTCTATTCACTCGTATGCAATTATGCAGAGCGCCAACCATGTATAATTCACTGTGTATGCTTTTAAATACATAGCTGACAATTGTTAAACCTTAGGTCAATTTTGAAATGTCACTTATTTTGAAGACAAAGTTAATGCATTGTTTGAGGCTTGAACTTCAGTCAAAAAAATGAGCAGCTTTGCTTTTTGTTGGACTGTCATTCGGTGGTCTCGGGGCCCCGCCGGCTCAGAACGTTTTCACTTTGGGAACTACTGGTGGAACCCAGGCTACTGCTGATCGTACAGCTGCCGCTCCCATGGTGTTTTGGTACTCTGGTGCCATTACAAGAAAGAAAGAAAAGAAAAATCGTTTATTCGGATATCATTCACATACAGAGCATAGTACATCAGGTTTTCAATCAGTAATATTACAACCTTAAAATTAAAAATGTGGAAGTCAAGTGACACTTCTGATTGTGGTCAACCATACTTCAGTTGCAGCCG
>VOMN01001569.1:0-22353 GCA_014899125.1 Orchestia grillus
TGCTTCACGGCCGGCTACATGTCCCTTGTCTGCAGCCTTGTGTTGAACTGCACGACTTCTCCATCCATCAGCACATGACTGGTAGGAATTGTTTATTGCGTCACAAAAAGTATTTATTCCCAAGTACATCATTTGATAAACCAAGCTATTGGCCAATTATTGCTGACGCTTCAATTACAAACAAAACTTTCTGATGTAACAGCTAAAAATATTACAATGTTCATATTTGAAGAGGACTTGAAGGGTTACGGGCACTTTGTCATGTACACAGTACGTGTTTGTTTTTTATTCCATACCGCGTAACTGCTTTGCCAATTAATTCATGTCCACAATATGAACTGTTCCCTCAAAACAATATCCTAAAAAATGTCAAAATCTACCCTTAATGAATTAAAACAAAATGCCTTCATTCTAGGAACATCCAGTACATGTCATGAAATCAGCGAGTGAACTATTAGCAGTCGGTTAGCAATCAGTTAAGAGTCAGTTTAACTCCCGTGAAATTTTTCAGTGTGCTAAACTTCCTGTTTGTAGCTATACATGTCCCAGAACACCCCCTGTGTGTATTAGATAAACACCTGATAATTAAATTATTAGCTGCACTGGCGAAGTCAACACCTTCCCGGGCAATGAGATAAGCGGCGGTGATGAATCAATTCAATTATGTGACGCGTTTTAATCAACCGAGTGTGTGGAAATACTTCACCAGCACCAACGGGATACGTCAGCTCGGTGTGTCCTGATCAGAGATAATTGGTTCATGTTTAGTGAAGCTTTCGCAAAATTAATTACTTTGGGAATGGAATGTTATTATCAACTTCGATGCAAGCCGGAACTACTTTTTCCTACTTTAGGCTAACGTATCATGTTTATCAGAAATGGTCATGGTTTGCCTTTCATAGCAGGTAAATACGTAGCGTTTCCATACGTAATTTTTATGTATAGTAATACTATAAAAAAATATTAAGATACGTAATATTCCTTCACAATACCAATATCTGAATGTGTGAAAATTTCGTTCAAATTTTAATTTTGGGCATAAACATTTTGTGGTTTTAGTTTTCACCAAACCACAGATAAGTTAATAACATAAAACAATGATATCAATAAATCTTTGATTAGCTAAATCTCGATGCATCGCATACATAAAAGAAAAGGTAAAGCTGCCCAAGTAATCAGCCTGGTCAGGTTCCGAGTTAAATCTTTATTCATGCAAAGAAGAAAAACTTGTAACAAGCGTTACAATAAAAGCTCGAGAACGAGTAACGAGCTACAGTAAAGGTTTCCCTTTAATAATACAATTCATAGTTCATTAATTCCTTAAATAGTAAAAAGCCCTTCAAATCTATTTTCCTCGGGTTAGATAGGGTCCTGCAAGGCAAGCAAGGGACTCCAGGAAGCAAGTCAACAAGAGTAGAGATGGCACCTGGATGAGGCAGCTCTCCTTGCTTGGATTACACGAGGCTGCAGGCCCCGCACCCACGAGACTTCAAACTAAAGTCCACGAAAGCATAGGAGCACCTGGACGACGAAGCTCTTTTCTCGTAAAAAAGTTAATGTAAGGAAGTGACGAAGGGCGAGCCGTGGGATAGATCTCCATAACCAGGTGCAGCAGCATCAGAATAAGAAAAAAGAATTTTACGTTGAGCGAAAACTAAAAAACCTATCTGTTACGAATAAAGCCAAAAATATTCGAAGGAAAACTGAGTCAATTAAAAATTACGCATGAAACCAACTTCAAAGCAACTTTATCCGTACGGATCTGTCGACAAGGACCGGAGAGTACAGTTCGCTCTCACGATAAAAACATCGTTAATTAAATGCACGCAGCGCCAGAGTAGTGAAAAAAGAGAAAACCTAATATTAAGCTTTATCATTGACCATAAGATTACAATCAATTCACTTTTCTGTTTTTCAAGTATTGAACACCATAAATTTCAAAGTGCGCGTACCTGAAGTTTTATAATACCTATAGGTACGAAATAAGAAGTGGAAGAATTTTACATGAAATAAGAATTAGGACTTCAGACATGTCGAATGGTCACGCATTAAGTTAAAGATTATGGAATTTTAGGAGTAATTTAAGTTAGCAAAATTCATCCTTTTTGAAGATGTATAAGCCGCATCAAAGCCAACGACTCTTTATAATGACAAGGTACTAGCAAATCTAACTCGTCAAAGTAGGTAAATAATTTTACCTAAAGTCCTCCGAAGAAATAAGCTATAATAAATTGGCAAGGTAGATTTGAAGAAAGCTCATTCATACAAACAAACAACAACACAAGTACGCATATTGAGGGAGTAGCAGGGAAGAGAAGAGTGAGAGTGCCTAGTTCTCAGGCTTCCATTAGTAACTCGAGGTTTGCAGCAACACAGAGAGGCAAGAACTCACCAGCTTCACCGAGGATTGACAAACGTTGCTTAGAGCAGCTCGACGACTTGAGAACAGCTTGTCCCTGATGTTAAATAAAGAATAGGTGACATTGGACAACTGCGACACCACAGAGGAAGTAATTCTACATTGTTGCCCCATACAGCAAGTTGATGAGCTCGGTTTCTTCCCTTCAAAGCCATAGGCCACAGCTCTGTGGTGCTCCAATATTAGCTAATCAAATTCGGAAGGTAACCTGCTGCAAAGCTATAGCACGGCATAGAAAAGCAGTAAGGGATTGAGCCACCACCGACGATTCCCACTCACCCCTCACTCCATCCCGAGCTCAGTTCACTAGCTGCTGACTGCAGCGCCCGCCTATAGTCCGCGAAAGAAATGGTCTTTGAGGGCAACGCAGAAATTGCAGCGCGTGAGAACTGAAACTTCAGAGCACTTAGTTCTTAGAATTTTGAGCTCTGAAGCGCAACATTTTTGCTCGTTGTACAGAACAGCATTCCGGGAGGTGTACACTACACAATTGTGTTTATTGCCTGAACTAAATGAATCCAAGCTTGCATTACCTAAGCCAACCGAACAGGATTTAGTGAACCTAACCTTACCTACCTTGATTTAACGTTAGAATAACCCACAAGTAGAAGTCGCAACATATAACCAAGAGATAAATTAAACAGAGGGAGGAGATAAACTAAAAGTAAATTAAAGAAAGGCATGAAATAACCAGAATAAAATTTTAAAAGTAACAACAGATAACCAAGAAAACATTAAAGCGTGGCCGCAGATACGCAAAGAAGCAAACAATGAGGTTGACCATCCACAGGCCCCCTCGAGAAGAAAGGCTGTCGACAAAGGTGAAGACTTAAGAACGCATTCTTGGTGTCTGCGTCTGAGAGCTGGTAAAACTGAACAGCTTCACGCGCATAGATAAGGGGAATGAAACTTGAGTCTAAGAGTAGTTTTCATATACAGTTTATTACACTATACTTTGTATGTTATAAGAAGTTTAAAAACAATTCATTTAGAGATAATCAACAGATGTTGTCGATGATCATGCGGTCTGAACAATAGTCAATATCATTGTTGTTAAATCTACTACTGCAATACGATTTTGGAGTTTCACTTTCCAGCAACAGCCCACGAAACTTGGATAAAAAGGTCATTGTTCATTTTTGAATAAAACATGTTCCGAAATCCATGCGCTTCATTATTACATTTTTACGCTAAATTACGATCACTGAACTGGAATAGTATTCTCACTGATCAGACGTAAACTGTTTCACACTACAGGCAGGCAGGAGTAACTGAGCAGAGTACTTACAAAACTTAAGGACCACATCTAAGGGCGGCGGAAGAACGTGATAAGGCTAAAGGCAAAAGTCTATAAGGCTATGGGCTTGGTATGCGTCTACCTGCGGACTATCACAGTCAAAGTGCTGACTCTGCCAGGCAAGCGGCGGTGAATGATGGCGACTCCAGCATCAATTTCAAGCGAGGATTAGGACAGTCGAATGGAGAGGACAAGAATTTAGCGCCCTTGGGTTTCTGTTTTCGACAGTGAGGGCTCGTAAGGTTTGACGAATAATGTTTTTTTTTGGAAAGGGATCGTCAACACTTGACTTAGCTAAGGTTATTGTTACTCCAATACAGAACAATCTTCTATTGCTACTCGGAATGCAATCAATGATCTATCTACTGCAAGCATTTTAAAATTCACCGGTATGTTTAATTTTAAAAAAATGTTAGTAACGCAATATTATATGGACTAAATTCTGCTCGAGCAAGTCTAAACATTTCCCACAATTCGAGTTTAAATAATTGTTCAACAATGGCATAATACGAAGTATCTATCAACAGTTATGCTACATTTATATTTCTATATATCAACGTTTAACAGGACGTAAAGTTTCAATGTATTTACAAAACATCAAATTTCAGTCGATAAAATATATATGGCTGCATAAGTTGCTCGAGTATCAAAAATAGAATAGGCATAAATTCCAATATCGTCATAGAGTAAATGCAACCAATGATGATGGTAGAAGATGCATTTCGAAATAATGATCACATTGGCGTTGTGGTTTTCCTTTTATGATATCTATTTAATAATAGTCACCATTTGTCGACACTGTTTCGAAATATAATAGCTTACACTGGCACTTTCGGTGTCATTTTGACACATCCGTTTCATAACAATGACACCGCCATAACAAACCCTATAATTTCTTAAAAAGCATATCACTATATTTTTCATTCTGTTTAGTAGCAAGAACGAATTGATTGTAGACCTCTATTCTTAATATAGTCAGTATCGAGTGACCGTTCTTAAGAATTGCAGCTCCCAAATAAAGCCTTCATCACTTTGGCACAGACGGAGCATTTTCTTGCATCTGGCGGCTGTAGTGTTTGTTGATGTTTGTCTCCATTGAAGAGCGTAACGCACTCTAAATTTGTGAAATATATATCATAATAATACAGATGGATGAGCGAATAAATGTTTACAAATGTTCACAAAAATGTTTACAGATGTGGCCGTCCTCCCTCCGGCGCCCCCGCACTGACGTGCAGAGCTCCGTCAGACTTCCGCTTCTTCGAGTCCTTTGCGAGTCTTGAACTCTAAGTTCGATTAAGTAGTCTCAGTATTCTGGACCCACATTGATTAAAAAGATAAATTGCAACAGTAGAGTTAATTTCTAATTAGTAGATCATACGAGAGTATTTCGGAGTGTGATGATCTTTCACAGTGAAGAACTCAAATTTGTTCAAAAAAGTAGAATGGCCGCTGGAACAATTCATAGCTAATAGTAAATTAAAAAATCAATGAATGCAGTCTAATATAAATAACTAATTTAAATATGCATCAGAAATTTCAAACGTTTTTATGAAGGACTGCAAGAAACATGTCTGCACGGGGCGCTCTCTGAGCGACTTAATGCAGCGTCCAAAATTTGCAGGACGCTGAGCGTGAAGATCAGTCACGCCAGGTCCTATGAACGCATTTAAAAAAATTATATTATACGATTTTTATGAATGCTGCTTAAGGTCAACAACACTTTTCATAAGGAATAACAGTCTTGAGTTGAGTTTATTTAGTTGATATGAATCCTGTTACAGGACAACAGTAATGTCCGGTATGAAAAATTTTTAGTTCGCTTCTGTGTCGTCCAAAGTTCAGACCGCCAAAGCATTTCAAGACAATGCTCAGCTCGGCTTAATTCCTACGAAATGCAGATGAGGCTCAAAAGTGCACGCAGGAGGGGCGTCTAACAGGGTGACGATATACCTACCTAGTTATGAGAGCATGCTAGTGTATTCAATACCCACACTCTTCTTTTTAATGAAGAGAGAATTGCAATTCGGAACAATTGAGGTACAAATCATTATTGTTACATAGCTTGCATAGTCCTGTGCATGATATATATGCGTAAAAGTTGGGGAAGGTGTAGGGCCCAGGAGTCAATGGGGAACTGTTTCAAGATGCGCAATGTAACAAGTAGATTTCTGCGCTGTAGTCCAGAATTACAGGCATCAACTTCACCACTACCTAAGCCACCCGAAAATACTGTAGAGGCTCGAGTAATGACGTCACAGAGGCTGTTGGCGGATGGTTTGGCCGCACCACACCCTAAAACAGAGTTCCCACGCCTCCGTGGGGGGGACGCCTGGCCTACTCCTCCCTCTGGGGCCCCTCCTTGAAAACCCTGATGGTCCTGTCGTTGAGGGGGCAGCAGGGGCGGAAGTTGACCACCATGCAGCCCTTGAGCTCGTCGCAGGGGCACGGAGAGTTTTTCGCGTAGGACTTCAGCGACCTGCCCACCAACCAGCGAATATGAGTCGCGAGAAAAAATTGTGCAGTTATCATCATGCGTTAAAACCAAGCTGACTAGGTTGGGGAACCAGCTTTGATAGCCAGGGGTCGGATTTCTGGAAGTAATCTAAGCTGCCAACGAGAAGGATTGGGTACAAATAGTTTGAGGGATATCTTGAAATTCAGAAAATGTTGGCGTTCGTTTCGTGGTATGACAATAAATCAGCTTTTGAGCATCGTGATTCAATATTTGATCAGTACTCAGATCACTTGTTTCACACAGGCTCGTGCCAGTTAATTAAGAGAGATATATGCACGAGCAGGACGATGCTGGACCTCACACTATCTTGCATCTACTTTATCGGTGTGATGACGTGTGATACGGCACACTACCTTCTAGGAGTGAATACAACGTGATGCGTCCGTGATATTGCAGGCATAGTATAGCACGCACAGGGAAGCTCAGATTATTATTTTAAATGTCACTGAATGGCCGACTGATGAAAGTTGTAGAGCGTTCATTGAGGGTCACCTGAAAGCGTTGAGTTGAGCAGCAGAAATTTCGATGGGTTCTTCAAAGACAATCCAGTTGACGGACTCGTAGCAGGGAGGCGTGGTCAGGGAGCCATCGTAGGTGAAGAAAGATCTGTTCTCTGTAAGGGTACAAGAATTCTGTAATAAGAACTTCACACTCATTGTTCCGCTTGCCAATTTTTGATGTAGTGCAAGTTCTATTCAGAATACATAAAAACATTTATCGAAGGGTCATAGAATTCCCATAGACCTAAAGAAGGCACAGGCTTTACGAATGTTTGAGCAATTATGCAATTTATGAGTAAGCCTATAAATTAAAATGCATATATGTGTTCGCGTTTAAAAGGGAAAAACTTGAATTCGTACAAGTTACTGTTAACTTCGCTGTTGTCGAATTTAAGCTCAACATTTTTAGTCACTTGAGGTAGTTTCTAGAGTTCATGAAGGTCAATGGTAACTAGATTGATACACTGTTAAATTTACCTGGGGTATGAATAACCATTCTGCTAATCATTAAATCCGCAATCACTTTGATCATCATGTTCACTGACACATTCAAGAGAAGCTCCCTCGAGAGCACAGCCAAACATCAGCGCTGTTCTCACAAACTCAAGGCATGCCATGCTCTGTTCAGGGTGTGTGCAAACATCACACGTGCGTCAGATTTAATCTCCTAGGTATGGTAAATTCGTAACTTAAATTTTTATCAACAAATAGAAAAACCTCTCTGAGCTGCAGGGGGAGTGAGGACGGCAGAACTCGTCCGTGAGAGCAGCTGAGGTAATCCAGCTAAACCCACGCAGGTAGAGTCAAGATCTATAAAATTCACGAAGTCGGGGTGAGGGTATTTTGAGCGGGCTTGAGTTCGTTATGGTGTGGGGAGTTTGGATGAAGACATCAAAAGGGCTGCACAGCTATGCCCGAGGATGACGGGTCAAAGTTTGCTACGAGGGATACTGGAAATTTCAAGGACCCACGCCAAGCTATGTAGAGCTACAGCCAGAGTCCAGCAGCCAGAGTCCAGCAGCCAGAGTCCAGCAGCCAGAGTCCAGCAACCCGAGTCCAGCAACCCGAGTCCAGCAGCCAGAGTCCAGCAGCCCCAAGTTTATAAAGTACAAATTTTGTGCACGGACGTCTGTCGTTCAATCGTTTTGGCATTGAACTGAAAAAAATATTATTTGGAAAAAGTCCGACTTACTTGGCAAAAACTTAAGGCAGTCAATTTTCTCGCTGATGTTCACTGTTTGGTTCTTGTAGGGAATGAAGGCCATCAGCTTGGTGAGCTTGTCCAGCTCAGCGTTGGCCTTCCCCACCTGCGACAAACAGACAGCATCGGATGCTAGTGATGCAGGACGAAGTCAAGTGGATTTTATATCAATTATTGCAAGTGAGATGGTGGCTTGGAACTCGGACGTTGATCTCAACGCTGTCACAAGTAGGAAATTTCTGACTTTCACAAATTTCTGACTTGAAATTTCAAGATGAAAAAATGGTGAAAAGCTTGGAACATATTCCCACACGATAGGGTAATGAATATTGCCAACGTAATAAGGAATTAATAGAGTTCCGTCGTCCTAAGCAATTGTGTTTTTCCGAGTACGAATTGAGTATTTATATAATAAGGAATTGAAATAGTGCCGACCTAATAAGGAACTAAAATAGTACTGACCTAATAAGGAATTGAAATACTACAAACCTAATAAGGAATTGAAATAGTACAGACCTAATAAGTAATTGAAATAGTACAGACCTAATAAGTAATTGAATTAGTACAGACCTAATAAGGAATTGAATTCATACCGACGTGGTAAAGAATTGAAATAGATTGCTAGATATTGAGTAGATAAATATTGTCGACATAATAAAAAATGGAATAGGACCGATTAAATACAGAATTGATATGCGATCATTGTGCAATTAATTGATAGATTTTGATGAGCAATTATATGGAAAATGACTACACCAAACATTGGCTAGGCAGTTAACCTGCAGACTGAACGCTGTGCTAATGCTAGTAGCAGGTCCCTCAAAACACCAGTCCGTGGAGTACAAACTGTACCTAGGATGCCTTAGAAGTAGGTTGGACACCTCGTTCCGGACCACAATGGTGTGCCTTTTTTAAATTCTCATGTTTGATCGTTCTTTCAGAAGAGAAGCACTCCGCCCGGAGTATCGAACCCGGGAGTTCTTGACTAAGAGGTGAGCACGCTACCACTAGCCCTGCGGAATTACTTTACTCATCTTTATAGCTTGACTATCCACCTCAACATAAAGTTCGTCTACAAAAAAGGCTATCTCACTTTAGAACTTCGGCGTAGGAGTATACATATAAGGGTTACCAAAATATCTTTAGAGCAAAAGACCTCAACCTTCTTTGCGCCATGGACCGGTTTTACGTGAGACGATATTTTCACTCGTCGACCTCTGAAGTGTGGTGGAAAAATACAACAAAATAAAATGATACGACCGGTGTACAACCTGATATTTTTTTCAAAAATAATACTTAACATGAATCAACTGTGCATTGCACGTCACTTTTATGAATAAATACTCTTCAGCCAGGAGGGCTGGTGACCGCTGCTCCAGCGCCACAGCGACTGCAGGCCTCGCAAGAAGAGGTCCTCACCTTGATGAACATGCCGAGCACCGCCAGCCCGCCCTTCTCAGAGGCCGCCTCTCCGAAGCTCTTGTACTTCTCAGTGTCCCAGTGGACCAGGTGCAGCTGCACACAACACACAGCACGTTATGGAAATGTTCAACATAAGACTAGCGTAGTAACGGTACTGGACTTCGGTAGTTGCGACGATGGTCGTTGGTAGTTACGGCATAGGACAAGGGTAGTTACGGCACTGAACTCGGGTAGTTGCGACGATGGTCTTTGGTAGTTACGGCACAAGACTTGGGTAGTTACGGCACAGGGTTTGAGTTAAAACTCTAGAAAGGAGCTTTCGGCTCGTCTCAGCTGTCAATTTCTATTCTAACACATTGTCAAATCCAAGCATGGTTCTTTAAATTATTATTGAAGTAAAATAGAGCACGTCTGGTTCTGTGGCCCAGGCTATATTAATAGAGTCTTTCAGTAATATTCTCGAAACTTTAAGCGCCTCAAATGTTAAAATCATACCCCCTATTATTTTATTTCATTACAATTTAATTACACATTAAGGTCTTTTTTATGGAAAAAAATGTGTAGCACCTTGGAGGAGAAGCTGCTCAGTTATTCTGCTCCTGAGTTCAACGTTTATAAGAATAATCAACAGACGATGACAAAATTCATTGCAAATATCTAATTGCGTCCAGTGGACTTTCTAGCGAGAACACTATTTCAGACAACAGCAAAAACAGCAGCATTACCAATGCATTGCCCGGATGATATCAGTCGTTGCAGTTATCTTTAATTGGACAGGAGTACAGCTGCGTAATCTAGGGAATGGAATAACTCCCGAAACTTTTGCTTCTGCAACAAGGGCCTCGATTTAACTCTGAGCTGATAACGCACCGACTCACACAACGTAGAGCGAACTCCATACGCGGTCCGCTTTGTTAGGCATGCCCCATCTCGCACGACAATAATCTGCATGACCAAGCATTGTGCACAACTCGAAGACGCGCAACACCAAGACCGGCCCTGCACTGCCGGCTGTCAGATGAAGCGATAGCTGAACATAGAACTGCAGCCCACTGCAAGGAGCTACGCTGCAGTAGACGTGGCTCCACCATACGCCACAAGTGGAGCTCCTGTGGCGGCCAGAATCTCGCAAACAACCGAAACCTGTTCGCAAAAATTCGTTCGCAAGAAAGCCAAGGTTGGGCGAAACTGAGAAGGGCGTCGCTGCATAGTTTACTGAACTGGAAATGAGCTGAGCAACACATCATTCGGGTGCGACTGAATGAAATGAGGAGTCAAGTACTTCAATGTACTTGTATCCTAGATACTCATCAATGCTATCCATTATGAAGCAGGTGTTTATCTATTAGACGTGTAAGTGCTGCTGATAAGAGTGCATATGGTTGTGCGTGGGAAGCTACCCTTCTCATGTACGTAACATCAACACTAGAAATATTAATATTTATTAGTGTTCTTCTCCTTGACAGGTCGTACAGTATAAAACAAATTGCATGTGTCTTCTGATGAAGCTTGTGTGCTGGCCGTAGGGTGTTAAGGGTTTTTATTAATGACGGTTTTTCTGTTGGAGGATTGTTGCACCAACTCACAATATTGATAAGCGTGCTATGTTCAAATCGTTAAATATGTTCTTAGGTAGTTGAAATACAGACGGGCAAGCCGATATAGCGAGAATTGCTATTAATGATCAATTTGATCTTCAATTTGAATAATTCAAGCTATGTATAAGATCGGGAGAAAAATTCCTCTATAGAATTCATTTTAACACTTGTATTCATTGTTTCGAGAAAGATTTCAAAGGGAGAAAAATATGAAAGATTAGCTAATAGTAGGAGATGGAGAATGTCAAAACAGTATTGGAAACTTCGAGAATGGCAGCTAACTTTCCGACGTGATTTACATTCTTCGTTATCTTTAGTTCATAACTTACATCAACGCGGGGCCACCTTAAAAAATCTCAGCAGTAAAGCTCAGTAGTTATATTGGCCACACTTCATTAGAAAGATTACATTCATCACTGCCACGGGTAGTTCTTTGACACCCTTTTAGTTCCAAAGGCCATGAGAGTCCCCATGTTCTGGGGCTCACAATGAGGCTTACATCGCGACTCAGGAAACATGTTTGGTTTTTTGCTGCTTCAAGTTAACATGTCTATTGATGTTACGGAAATTGGCATCGTCCAATGCTACTATTATTTATTCCCCTACTAGAATTTTTAAAATAATTTCAGCCTGTACCCATTCAATATTTTAATTTATTTGCACACTTCTTTTTGTGTTTTCGTAACAAATAAATGCCTGGTTCCTGAACTATGCTACTTCGAAAGAAAACTCTAATTTGCCAGGAACAACAGCACATTTGAGGTAAATTGAATTTCTTCTAACGACATAACACGACAAGGGCCACGTCAGTACAGTACCGGGCGTGTAAATAATTCTCGCAGCATTTCCCTGACGCCGTAAAATTGTGCCTGCATCGCCCTTAGACGGGACAAACCTGAGGCAGCACGAGGTCCTATGCAGCCGCTTTCTCCCCCAAAAAGAGCACCATCAAGGACGAGAGCCACTAGGGTACTGGAGGTTGTCTGCCACCAGCAGTACTCTACCTACACCTCCAGCACACGGTCTGGTGGGCGCTGAGGCACGCAGGCGTGGGGCAGTGGGGCACGACTTATAGAAAGTAGCCCGATGCAAAACGGAAAATTATGACACTGATCTCATGAATGTTCGACGCACGTCAGCAACAGTCGTTATGCTGTAGTGCACAGTTTTTATGATGAATGTTCGTTCAATAAATTAAAGGATTCAAATCTACAACGCAAGTCAGGGCGTATTTAAACACCGAGAAGGCTTGGATACAGCATGACGCAGTCAAGTATCTGCTACCTAATGCATAGTAAAAAGGAAAATTAATCTAATGAGGCTTTTAGAATAGTGATATTTCAGCCGAAGACAATACGTTGGTACAGTAAATCCCCTTCCCTCTTAAGCCAACACGATACTCATCACGTTTGCGTGAGAGCGATACATGCGAGTGATTGCTCTGCCTGAAGACAGAGTGCAATCCCACTAAGAGGACTATGTCCTGCTCTTATCGGTGAGCGAGTCTACACTTTACCAATCAATGAGATTGCACCAATGAGTAACAAAAGATTGAGCTGCTGTTTAGAACTTAGAGCTAGTTGTCTCGAAAGAGAGATTAGGTTTTTTGCGCTGAGAAATTATAACTTCAGAAAACACGTCGCACTCACAGACGACAAGACGGCGGGCCCGTATTAGTAATTCATGAAGACATAAAAACGATTTCTTTCTCCGTACCACACTTCCTTATGATATTTGTTTTCTTTAGAATAAAAAATGGGCGACTAGTAAGATGCTGTGACTGAACACACATCTTCTGTCCAAGACGAAGGACTAAATCAAGGACGAGAGTTGTTCCTGTTGTCACAACGCAAGTAGTCATTACAACGCAAGAAGTCATTACAACGCAAGAAGTCATTACAACACAAGAAGTCGTTACAACGCAAGAAGTCATTACAACGCAAAAAGTCATTACAACGCAAGAAGTCATGACAACGCAAGAAATCGTTACAACGCAAGAAGTCGTTACAACGCAAGAAGTCATTACAACGCAAGAAGTCATTACAACGCAAGAAGTCATTACGAGACATTCTCTCCTCAGCCTCACCAATTCGGATAGCCATTTCAAAACCCTATGAAATTAAAATTGGGCCTTTATAACGTTCCTAGAAAAGATATCAGAAAAATTCCATTAAATTTTAGAGAAGTTTAAAGAGAACACTCCTTGGATACCTCGGAAGTAATTCGAGCACCTTTTACCAGGCCGCACTGGTGTGCCGCCTGTTCATTAATATCGTGTTAACCATTCTTTCCCGAAGGAAGCACTCCGCCAGGAGTATCAAACCCAGGACCGCCTGAGTAAAGGCCAAGATCATCATGACCTTGAACACTTTCATGACGCAAGGACGAGTGCGACTTCAACACCAGCTGTCCGACAGCGCAGCGACCTAAGCGTTGGTCTTTGAAACACTTGTGAACAAAATATGTTCATCGCAGGGGATATTGAGTGGATGGCAACGACGACGTTGTAGTCGATGAAATCGGACCATATAAGGAGCATATGGCTTCAAACATTTCCGCAACAGCCTTGCAATAAGTGAAGCACGATTTTAAAAGAAATATTTCGTGTCTACGTTCAGGTTAGGAACTGCCCCGTGATAAATGATGCATAATCACCTAAGGAACATAGTGGTTTATTCATGTTTAGATCAGCAATGGCCTCGCCCGTTTACAGCAGCAATACAGCCTCGCAGTGCCACGATCGGGAACAGCCTCGAGATTCACTGTTGCAAGCGGCGCAGGAATGCAGAAGCACAGCCCAGGAAACACTACGAGGCGGAGCGCGACTGAGGAAGCAAAAAGTAGAAATCTGGTGCTTGCGCTTGAAACGAGTTCAAGGGACTCAGAATGTCATGGAGAAAAAATATCTTTAAAGGACATCGAACGTAAGATCACTCAACAAATTTATTTCTGTTCTGAGGCACGCCCTCTAGATAGTTTCCTAAACTTTAGCTTCTCTGGAACATAAAAACTCGATTTGAATTCGAGGAATTATCTGTCGTGGGATACGATCGGTGGGAGCTCAAATGCAGTGTTCAGTGGCTGGGAAATTTCGGAGGACACATTTTCCTTCGACTTTCTTTGTACTCAGCACGCAGGCGCGGCGGCGCCAAGCTGATCAGTTGTGACTGTATTTCCCAGATCGTTGATCTGTCGCTATTACTACTTTTGCTTCAAGATAATTTCCTATAAATGAAATGAAAACTCTTCTGGGAGTCAGATTTGACATTTCCTGAAGGCAGTTGCCGTGTTTCAAATTTTAAATGTTAACTCGCACACTTCCTCTAGTTGAGAACTATCTCACTGCAAGATCTGTTTTTTAAATTAGGAATCAGAGCTTCATATAGACATTGTTTTACAAGGATGACCACCGAGAAATAAGATAATCACTAAAACCACAAAATATTTTACAGATAACATTGCAAAGATTCTTTGGAGAGTTAGACACAAGAAAATAATTAAAAGTTTCCCTGTAACGTTCCGTTTATCTAAATATATTTCTATGATCCACCATATCACAAATTAGCAAGCAAATCCGCCAGCATGTATTCTGAAATGAAAACCAAAATAAAATATGAAAGGCATTAAGAAGCTTTCCAATGGGCAGCAACGTTGCGCCAGAAAGCATTGACCCCTCTTTTTAAATCGGAGTTGTGGCTGGCAATGGTGTGCAATAGGTCAGGCTTTTGCAAGCGTGAAATAAAAAGTCCAAATCTGTGAGCTCCGAGGAGGAGGTCAGCGAGGAAATGTCATCCCGAGCACACCCATACCCTGACCCTGGTGGGGGTGAGCTCAGGGTCGTGGGGATAAGGGCATATAACTGATTTTTGAAGTGGAGATCGGACAGCAATTCAAAATTATAGTTGACTAAGATGAGCCCCTAAAACATCAACAGTACAAGCTCACGAACATGTTTTCATTCCACACTAAAATATTCTAACTTACGGAACGGGTCATAAGTAAGGTAACCTTACTTTTGTCGGCGGAAATGACGAGCTAAAAATCTTTAGAATTCCCACTTAAATGTTTAATTACCTCGATCCCTTTACCAAAAGTATTTTTACCGATAAAATACTTTTAAAAGAGTACCTTCACCCTTCAACGATCGCTGGTACCATACGGGCTCGTCCCATAAGGCTTATGCTAGTTTTTCCGTGCAAAGCTAAATATAGTTTTATCATAAAAATATTCCACTTGTCATAAGATTGAACATGGCCCACCCTATACAATTTTACAGCATAGTACCACGTACAAATTTACCGTGACTTTTCATGCCTCCCATACAAACTTAACCCATTTGCCAGACAGCATAGGGCACACGAGACCCATACCTCGGCAGAGTAGGATGTGCCGTCGATGGTGTGTTCGCTGCCCCCTTTCTCGTCGCAGCTCCAGTGTGCGTGGAACTGCTCCAGGGCGAAGTTAGAGGACAGGGGACCGCCTGTCAGGCCTGGCAAACAGGGACGAGAACATGACACAGAGCATACCCCTCACATCAATGTTTCTGTCAGTGATCTGTGGACAGGACACTTCGCAGCGCGGGCGAATACGTCCGGGGTCTGGTATCCTTTTGCTTTGAATTAAAACGACGCCAATTATTTGAACGTTCAAATGACCTTTTGGGTGGAATTTTCCTTGATAGTTGTCTTTGGTCCTCTCGATTAATGAGTATCTCTGGAAACTGAGTGGTTAGGAAACCAATCAGCTGAGTGGCCTACTTTCCCAGGTGTCTCCAGCCCCCGTTCAGAGTGAGTGATTCAGTTGTACCATATTTTATTAAGCTTGATTTTTCGCTCGTATACGACACAAATTGTAGAAAAGGGAGAGAACTAAGAAGCCTTTTTACATAAAAGTAGTTCATTGAAGAAAAGATGTCTCCCTGATCTCCGAGGTTGGAAGAAACAAAAAATTGTGCATCATTACATTTTTACAACGGAAATAGCTAACATAAAATTCCGTGTAGTGTTTTCTAAAATTAAATTGAATTCACATGGCTCGGAAAGCAAAGTTAGTATTTTCAAACTGGTAGTAATATCATGCTTCTAAAAACATAAGGCCTCAAACTTTTTTGATATTCGTAATCGAAGTTGTTTCAAAACGTACTTGAAGTTCCTAAAATTGTGTTATCAGTGCGAAATTGATGATGGAAAACTTTTACTATTGACGTTCATTTCGACATTTTAAAGACGCTTGAAAGAAATAGCCTTATTATAATTTTCCCACATATGCGCATATTTTGCATAAAATCTAAAAGATTTGATGCCGCATGGCATCTCCAGAATATGTACGTTCATGGTAGACGAGTACGATTAAATTAGCTTATAGTCATCTACAACATTACCAGCATCCTCGCTAATTTTAATGATATAGGTCATTTACCTATCCTCGTAACATGGGTCATTCACCTGTTTTCACAGCTTGGTTCATTCACCAAAACGGGGGTAATTTGCCTACTCTCGCCAGAGGGCCAATTTAGACGTGCACACCTTTACCATGGCACTTGACACCTCCATGCAAACTACTGTTTTCATGGTACCTGTTGTTGAGTGATTACACTCAAGTCATAAAGAGACTTTAGTCACATTCACATCGGCATTTCACACCAACACAGCTAAAAAGAAGAATAGACTACTTGACTCGTACCTATTGTGAAGTTCTGTCTTACGATACACTGTTCTGTTCTATTCTATTCTATTCAATTTTACACTATTTCTTATATGATTAAATAAAGAAGAAATTTGTAAATGGAATTTTAAGCTACTCTATCTTGTTCCATTCAATCCTAAACACGATGAGCGAGCAATGCGTGATGCACTCAACTGCTGTACACTAGTGCCGTGGAAAGGCAACCCAATTTCGGATTATTAAAAACAAAATCGGAAGCAACGGCTGCACCTCAAGCCACAAGTACGCTAAAACTTCGGCATTTGTAAGCCTTTCTTTCTTACACATTAATTTTCAATTACATTTTTGGCTAAAATTTCGTATCTTTGGATTTATTATAATAGATTTACATTGATTCTGTAGGAAATACGGCATAAGTTTGCGTTCATTCGGTGGGCGTCAGACTTGCGTAAGAACTAGGATTTACAAACGCCGGCGCTCCCCAGGACTTGCCTTTATTGTCGCAGTGAATGCGTCATTATTGTTAAGAACATGTCGCAGTGAATGCATCATTATTGTTAAGAACATGTCACAGTGAACTCGCCATTATTGTCAAGAAGATGTCACTGTGAACTTGCCATTATTGTTAAGAACATGTCTCAGTGAACTCGTCATTATTGTCAAGAACATGTCACAGTGAACTCGCCATTATTGTTAAGAACACGTCACAGTGAACTCACCGTTATTGTTACGAACATGTCATAGTAAACTCGCCACTATTGTTAAGAATATGTCACAGTGAACTCACCATTATTATTAACAACATGTCACAGTGAACTCACCGTTATTGTTAAGAACATGTCACAGTGAACGCGCCATTATTGTTAACAACATGTCACAGTGAACTTACTGGATTTGCCGCCGGTGACTTGAGCCTTCCAGGAGCTGCCGGTGTTGCTGAGCTCGCCCACCTCAACGGACGAGTAGTTCACGGTGACGGGCTTGAGGGCCGCGTCCTGCGTGCACACCGAGCGCTTGATGTCGACGGGCGACTGGAACTTGCCCGCCGCTCCCGGGAACTGCTTGCACCACGTGTCTGGTCCTGCGTGGGGAGACGACTCATCTTTAGTGAAACTCATCAACGAATGCGTTAAATGAAATGGCAACCGAATAGTTGTAATTCCTTGTTTGTGTTATCAATGCATTAACGGTTCGTTCGACGCGTTCGACAGCGGTCGTCGTAAGATGAAAATCTCTTGAATTTACATCGCTAACAAGTGGCCAATCTCGAAAGCCAAGTCAGCATTGCGGCCTCTTGCAACAACAAGCAACTAAAAATATCTGTTGCAAAGCGTCTAACTGGAAAGTCATATAAATCTTGACACACCTGGTTGTGTCAATCTCAACTTGTCCCTTTCAGTGCTGCAGCAGCAGGTAGCATAAGATAATATGTGTGACTATGTGATATCGTGTGAAAAAAGAGCTTCGAGCGTACTCTAATCAATTAAGAGTCATTTCATCTTGACAGATTAATGAATTAGTTCAGTTTTACAGTGAAGTTTTACCCAAAGCCATATTGACGGGCAGAGCTCATACCATATCCTTTTAATTAAACATCATTTAGTACTGAACCTGAAAATATCCACTTTTTTTTATTTTTCCACTTACTTTCAGTCCATCTGGAGTAAGTGAGTAATCAGAGCAGTCAGAGTCAGCTAAGCTTCCGCAATACAGTAGGTGTGTCCCAGTTGCCCCACACACTTGCGTCAGCCCGTCACACGACTCACAAGACAGTGTGCTAATACAGTAATGACATACGTTTGAGCGTCAATTGTGTCGCAAGCGTATGCCATAAATTGTTATATGAATAATTCTTCGTAGATTCTCTCAGTGAAGGAATATATTAATAATTCATAACACAGAGTAAAGTTGCCTCACAATTCAGGTCCACGGGCGTATCTGACGCATGCGAAGAGAAACTCTGGTTTTACAAAATCAGTATAATTGTTGCGTAGGCAAACTCACAACCACGTAGGCACCGTAGGCAAATCGTTGCGCTAAAAGATAGCTTTAATTCTTAAGCTGAACAATGATAATTATCAGCAGTCTGCCCTTATATCAGTTGCACTAGCGCAGGCGCCCACCCCACCTGCCCCTCGACAACCCTCAATTAATTTTTAAAGAATACAGCTTCGGCTCTCGCAAAGTCATTCTCTTCACAACCGCTTACGGGCTGTGCTGGAGTTCCTCAGCTAAGCCACAGACACACAAAAACAAGTCAGGATTAAAAGATACTGGTAATATTGTACGTGAGCAGAATTCCCTTGCCTATTAGGGTCAGGATTTGAGTTTCTAGTTCGCCATTGCAGTAGGATGAACATGTCAATAGTGAGCAATAGGGTGCATTTTTAGTCTTTCATTATTATTTTCAGCAACGTTCATCTAGACACCACGACGGACTTTTGTGAGCTAGATCCATATCCAATTTCCATAATTTCGCAAGTAATGGGAAGGACTAGTCCACTTTGAAACCAGGATGAGGGCCACAGAACCGCCAGCCAGAATGCTTAACAGGTGCGTCGGGCACAGTAACAGCACAGCCAACCAACGCGGGAACTCATCAATACACGCTAAGTTGCAGCCTGTCCCAGTACATCAAAAAGTACAATTTGGTAAGAACTCATCGGCAGGGACCTGAGCAACTTAATAGCATTCTATCCACAGCTTCGTCTCGACGCTGCGTACGTGACGCTCATGCGGGAATGGAAGCTGGATCGACTTGAGGTCTGAGTTGGCCAGCACCACAGGTTGTTGTCATGCGGTACCGCCATCTTCAAGTTAATGGCGCTTCCACTACAATCCTCAGCCGTAAACGTGGATTATCGGATCTATTAGCGCGCATCATGAAGAAATGTTATATTTTTCGAATGCGGTTTTGTTTCCAGGAGATTTTAAAAAGTTGTTAAATCAGTCTAACAGTAGCCACTAAAATGTAAAATCCTGCTCACGTAAAAAATTCAACTTTGAAGTAAATCACAGCTACACCTTCAAACCTACTATTCAAACATCAACATTATACTTCTCAAACGTCAACAACATACTTCTCAAACACTAACAGTATACTTCTCAACCACGAGCAACATACTTCTCAAACACCAGCAACATACGTCTCAACAGTTCGCTAAGGTACTTCAACTCAGCTTCTCATCACACTACCTAGTATGTGTGATATTTTAATATTATTAAAGGTATCCAAGTAGCACTATCTACACTATGTAACTTTAAAGCTGCGTAATGACCTTTCCAATAACTTTAGTACTCCGGTACTTGCATGTCGTTAAAGTTTACAATCGCACATCAGTACTTTAAAGCGACAGGGGATAAGATTAAAACTGCCATTACATCGAGCACTTAGGAGAGCAACTTTCATCGCTTTATGTATGTTTGATAAGGACGGGACCCATGCTTTGTGCGTTCGATATTTAGAACCAATCTGCGTATTTTCTTAATCTTTCCTTGTTCTTCGAATAAAAGAACCAAGGAAAAAATAAAGTACATCTGCACTAACGGTGCTCTGCTCGCTTTGGCGATACGTTTGACAGAAATGTCAGCCTGTGCGCTGTGAAAAGATTTAACACCGTCTCTACGACCCAGACATAACTTTACAAGCTACAGTGAAGTAATTCATGTCGAGATTGTGAGCAATTATTTCTTTATCAGTGAGTATGGCACACAACTTTTGTACGAGGAATCAGTACACAGAGACTCAGTCATGTACTTCTGATGAAAGTTGGCGAAGTGCAGACGATCATAAAAGTTGAATTGATGGCTCTGTTATCCTCCCCCCTTCTCTCACTCTCTATCGCTGCACATGTGTGCGTTAAATACGATCAGAATAATAAAGCAATATACGTTCATCCACAATATTCCTTCACTCGTGTTAGGTTATATGTGACGCTTATTTTCCAGATTGGTAGAGCTTAAAATTATTTCTAATAGTTTTGAGAGCTTAGCATGACGAAAACAAGTCTAATGACTTGCTTATAAAAGAATCTACTAAATAAAGAAAAAATCCTTTGAGTGATAAAAAGAATATTGAAATGCTTGCGTTCTAATTTCACATGCGCTCCAAACTTTTGCGTACCTATTGTTATGACTACGTCCATCGAAATTCCAAATGACTAGAGATTATTTTAAGGGCCATCTTATCTTATCAATAAGAGTGCATTACTTATAAAAGCCACGCTCATGCTAACCTAATCTTGAAGTGATTTCCGTACACTGGCACTACTCACGTAGAATAAATTCCTAATAATCAAAGGTCAACAAATGTTGAATGAAGATAATATCAAGTTCACAGAATGCTTAAAAGAGAAAGACTTGAGTCGGTTGTATCAATTTGTTAGCCTTCTCACAACGTATACTTCACCGAAGCATTTTAAAAATAGATATACCTAAAATGTGACGTTTTTCATCGAATCAGTCGTTCCAGACATAAAATACAATTAGAATATTACACTGTGAAAAGAGTGTTTTAATTCCACGCTGAAGGAAAATCCTATTTGAGGTAAACACTTATAAGATCACAACCCGTAGCGAGACAGGAAAGATTTGTGCGTCATGAGCACTGGAGGCAGTCACGACGCACGAAGAGACAGCCACCAACCACACACGTGTTGACAGCGTTATCAGGCCAGACCCGCCTTATCACAACCGCTCCTGACAGATAAGCATCAACATCAACACAACGTACGTGTGTAAGTCGTGTATTTTGCTGTACGACACGGCTCTTTGTGTGCTCTTTGTGGACTCCATGGCGTTCTGGTTAGCGTGATAGTCTCGCAGCCGGGATGTTCAGGGTTCGATCCCGATTCAGGCAAGGTATTTCACGTTACCAGGGAGTACTTCCCTTGAGAAAAGAAGTTTAAACCCCACATTCCTCACATCCCTCACCACACCAGTAGTCGCAAGGCATTTAAAACCCAACGGTAAAACGTGTGGGAATTAGTAAAAATTCTTCGGATTTACACTTCCCCTCGGTCTAACTTTATCTGACTGATAAGACTGTTTATCGAAAAAAATACAATAATAGCTCTTTGAGTGTGTCTGTGAACTTGTTTGACCTGCCAATGGTTGCTGCCGAGGAGGCCGATGGTACATTCACACGGTCTGGGTAGCCGAGTGTCGCTGTGTGGATGCAACATCCACGGCGTTCATATATGCTTTTGACAGGTTAAGTTTGGTAAGTTCGAAAGTTATCGAAGTTATCACGGTTGGAATATCTTAGAATTAGCGTTCAAGTTAAGAGGCTTAATATCAAGCATAAAATTAAATTACTTGTAATTTACTGCGGCATTGTTAACGAATTTTATCCACTTCATGTAGTTTACATTTTCTTCTCAATGTTCAATGTGTTTACCTATAGCCTTCACGATACGTTTTAACCTATCAATAACCTGACTTCATGACGCACGGATGGATTCTGGTGAGTAATCTTTCCAGCATTGCATAAGTTTAGCCTTAAGATCATCAATATTTTAATGATTGACTGAACTTGCTTTACTCTCAGGAATGCTTCACACACTAAAGTCCATGGGGTTTAAATCTGGTTAAGAAGTAGGTTATATCTTTTTGGACCAGACACCAGCCATATTGTCCCAACGTCGATTCTGAACGAGGATGGCCTGTAAAGCAGAGCAGAGCTCTATCCAGTTGAAAAGTAATTCCAGATTCATCAAATGTTGTAGTCATCAAA
>VOMN01001570.1:0-41346 GCA_014899125.1 Orchestia grillus
GGTGTTTGTAAATAATAGACGAGAGCATGTTTTTTTGGAAGTTGGTCTTTGCAAGCAAATAGGGACTCTATACTGTATTTTATTAACCAGAACAATTTTGAAGTTTGCATGAGTGAAATATTTGATAACGAGACCACATCTAGACCAGATATTTAGCATTTCGTATGCCTCAAAGCGTCAAGCCAGTGATTTGAATTTCAAAAGCTTACCGAAGAAAAATAGGAACGACAAAACTCAGTACGGAGCTGACGATTCATAAAATTTGAAGTGTGACGTACCGTCTTTGAACGAACTTCTGCGTTTCGACAATTTTCGTTACTACATTCCGAACTGATGATGAAATGGACAGTACTACCCGATTGATGCTTCAAATTTTAGCTTTCAAAGACAAAAAATGTGAGCGAACCTATCGTAATTAAATTCATAGCGGAAACTAAAAAATTTGCTGTGCCTCTCGAACAACTGCTATCGGGCAAAAATGTTTTAGAGAGAACTTATTCGCTAATCTGACTAGATGACGAAAACCCTATCAAACTAGCCGCTCGATCTCTTAGCAATATTAACGAAACTAACAACGGCCATGACTCAGACCAACTTTTTCACCTGAGATTTTTTAACATTTTACAATTTTACTACTGAAGCATTTTTACCAATTTATAAATTTATCAATAGGCCGGCGTAAAAGTTAGACAAGGTATAGAACAAAATCAGAAAAATAAAGCCTGATTTCGAGCTTTGCGCTACGCTGGACCCAAGACGATTTGCCGCACATNATGATTTAGAACACGTTTAATCGTAATGAGTTCGCCTGTAGCTGTCATAAAAGCTGTAAAAATGAGTTTCATTGTCTTAGTTGGTTGGCAAGGTCGTGAAAACGGGAAGCAATTACCATGAAGAAAAATTTGTCCCTGACGAGACGCACGGGGACGATGTCCTTCACAGAAAACGGAAATGAAACTGAAATTTCGGTCAAAGCGCGGAGATCGTGATCTAAAATAACTGAAACATACAAGGTCAGGAAGTGTACACGAGTATTGCAGTTGATAAAGCTGATTAGAGATGAAATGAAATTTGAGACCCATGCTAAATCTCCAGCAGCATCTCATGGCCTAACAACTGAAGTAATATCTCGCATCCCAAAATTTAAATTTCGAATTTCCGTCGAAGACAATACTCCAATTATTTATCATTCACACCCTGAATTTTTCTCGCATAATTAGTATCATTCATTTCCGTAAATTCTCATTCTGCAACAGGACAATAACTTTGATATGCTAAAAACAAGTATCGTACTCAGCTCGTACTAGATTATGAGTGAGCTTAAAGCTCCCTGTCCACATGAAATGTGATCCAAAGAAAGAGGAAAGAAGGGACCTTTTAGTACGGCCCCGTAGAACTGATGCACAGGTGTGTTCCCACACAAGATTCCCTTCTCGTATTACAAGCCAGAAGCTACGAAAAATACGATAAAATTTTAGATATCAATCAAAAAGTCGACGTCCAATGTTTTGTTTGAAACAATTGCTTTCCTATTGATAACCTGGCGTTTGACTATGTCGAATAATTTGAAGAGACACGCTACCAAAGACACGCTACCAAAGACACGCTACCAAAGGATACGTATTGTGTTGTCCTGTTCAAATGACACGAGGAGGCGGGCGTCATCCAGCACGTCCACGAAGAGGATGTCCTTCTTGAGGGCTTGCGACAGAAGTTCTCCAGCTTTTCTCTTCCACACGCTAATGGTTTTGGCTTCGGTGACCAGGACGAGTTCATCGTTAAAAATTCGGAAAGTTGCACCTTTTCCTGGAGTTCAGAAATAAATTCTTCATGGCTACTGCACGACTATATTTTCTGAGGGAGGATTGTGCACCAGCAAATAACAAAAGATTACAAAAGACAACCTCGACAGAAGGCTAGTGTGCACGCCCTACGCCACAGAGCTCCCTGCCTTCAACTAAGGTCGGCCTGAAGTAAATGGCAATGACACTGCTCGACGCGACGAATATGCATCTCTTTTCAGATTGATAGCCTCGATGAATAAATATTCCGATTTAAATGACGATCTTTCACAACTGCATCTTTCATAAACCAAGTTTACAAGAAAGTTAAAAGCAAGACATCACAAAATATTTCGCCTAAACGTGATGTTACTCGAGTCTCCAGTCGCACTTGTGTACGCTTGCACAAACGACATCTGGAAGTTTAAAGTCAACCCTGTACTTAAAGTGGCTGTAATTTGTCCTTGCCAACAATCAAAGTAAAACGAAAATACAGACTAAGGTAACGACGAAATGCAAAGCTCTGTAAGCCTGTTAATAACGAAGAGCTAAATTTGTCTCCTTCACTCGTTGGTATTCGTGTTGATAATGCTGATTAATTAAGCAACAATTTGCTCGCCAGAGTGAAAGGGTTACCATAAGGAAGGTAACTTCATGGTCTCGAGTCCATGTTCTTTTTCATATTAGTTCGAGTAGAAGCTATGAGATTTCTACACGTCCACGAAAATGTAACTGTAATGGAAGTCCTTCAGAAGCCAGTAATTAAGTTTTTCTTCCATCCAATACGATCCCTGTCATAAAACAACTAGAAACTGGCCGGCTCTCGTTCAGATTGGAATAGTCTGAAGCTATTGAAGCCACACAGGCAAAATCACCCCATAATTTCGCCACATCAATGAGTGAGTGAACACACGTTCGCCCTTCACCACAGAACAAGTGCATGCTTTGTTCTGTAGAGAATTATGGATTTAAGAAATAATTTAGGTCAGTCTTAGACTCTCATTTTCTCGTTCAAACCTAGGGTGAATATGAGCTAATACGCTGCAAAGGTAAACACTATTTTCGCAATATTTCGCTGATTTAGATAATGAGTCTATTTTAAAGTTATGTTTAGAACCTGTGATATTTTCAACAAAATGTGACAGACGAACTAGGTGCGGTGCGCAAGAACATGCAATTCCAATTTGCGCGACAACAGAAGTATTTTCTCACGGTGAGAAGGCCTTTGCCAAAACCGTGCCGAAAAATTGTGAAATTTCTCAGGGATGCTAAACGCGGATTTCGCTTGGGATACTGATGAACTTCTCTCACGGTTCATCATTGTTAAAGCGTAAGAATTTTCTTGGTCCGATACAAAAATTTTCGGCGAAGGGTAAATTCATTCTCTTTTTCCCTTCGTAAATAATGGGTTAGAGAATAAACGAAAGATGAGAGGAACCTCACCGGGCATCCGGAAGCAAAAATCAGCAGATGGATTCTTGACGTTGACGTGATCGATGAACTCGACCGGTTGTTTTTTCCAGAATCTTCGTACGATGCAACATGCAGAATCGTCCCTGTTCACCAAGAAGCTGAAAAATTGTAAGAAAAAAGTTTCAGATGAGCGGAAACGGGCAACGAATATCCGTAATTTCTTACACAGATGTATTGACTTACAATTCATAAAACAATACCTGCAAAGAAAAGAGCTTCAAAGAATTATTTTCTACTGATTTATTATATTCAGCATAAGTCGCTGCTTGTAGGGCAAGTAATCAAACTAAAACTATTATCATTATTATTTGTTAGTTTGATTCTCAGTCTCATGACGACAACCTCAGGACCGAGCTGCTTAGTTCTTTCACTTTGGGATAAAGTGTAACAGTCTGAAATAATTTAACTGCTAGGGTAAGACGTTGGATTGAATAGCGAAAATCTCGGGTTACCAGTAGTAATCGTGGAACTGTATTCAATGATATGAAATGAAAACCATTCAACACCCCTTATTATCCCTCCCAAATCAGTTTATGCCAAGTAACATTGTTTCGACTCCTATAAACAAAATTCCTGGCGACTAAGCGAAGATTAATCAAGTTCAAAGTTTTGTTCATCAAGCATCGCACGAGAGCATATTATCTCGGCATCGGAGCTTATTTTCTCGTTCAAAACATCCTCACGAAGTAACGTCAAATTTTGGCCCCGAAAAGAGACAAGCAATCACATTAGCAGAAAATGACGCATGTTAGAGCAATCTGAATTATATTTCAAGGTAGTTATAACCTAGTATAATTCCTATTCTTCTAGTATCCAAGCTACACGGGACAAAGGGTTAAAGCTCCCTAGTCACATGGAACGTGATCTCAAGAGAACGATTTGAAGGGATTGAAAATCTGCAGAGGTGTGTTCCCTCACAGGATCCCCTTCAGAAAGAAACCTCATATAAGAATAAACACGAAAACAAAAATGCAAAGAAGAGATAGCTAAGAAGAAGTGAAAATTGTACGGAGTGAAGTTAGCCCGAAAGATAGAAGCCCCTAAGGCCTATCTACAAGCATAACTGAGGCAAGAAACCGTCTAATTTCCATGGTATCACGATATCTCTCTCGTTTCACCTTCATCACGCAACCTCTACCACTCGGTAATCGCTAAAAATCACATTAATTAATCGGAAGCACACTCTAGAATACCTGGAGCCTCTGCCTCACTGAAGCGAAGGCTACAATTGTATTTTTTTCCTGAGCTGAGTTATTTCTATTTTTTAGGAAGGTTCTTGAAAAAACATTCCAATCTATCCATCGTTTTACCTCACTAAGCGGGGCTGGAAGGCATAAAATAATTGGTTACAAATTCAGCTACTTCTTCTTCTTTCTTTTACAAAACTAAAGTAAAAATACCGTCAAAACCAATTTTTCACTCCCGTAGTGTATGTTGGTGTAAAACTAAAAATTTTCCAAGACCTTCTAAAGCGACCTTCGGGTACAAATTGTAAAGCATTATTTCTTGGCGAAGAATTTACCTGGACACAGAAGGCATGTATTTAACAGCCTTCACATCATCGCCGCTGCACTGCAAGACTCTAAGTATGTCTTCCACAAGCAAGTAAACAAAGCCAGTTTTTTCATCGTAGTAAACTTGCTTAGGACCTTCTCTTGTTGCTGCCACGTACTTGTCCCCAATGTCAATCAGTGGGTGAAGGGTGTGGATTTGACCCCCGGCCGCTCTCACATGCAATCCAGAATCGCTCCAGTCTCCTATCCTCATGTTTGTTTCAGCACCAGAAAATTTCATGGACTATTTATAACCTTGTAGTTGCAAACCGTCTTACTTCACCAAAGTACAATCCAGTTCCACCAACGGGATATTTTGAGAATTAAAGGCCACTTACAGATGACTTCTGTTTAGTCCGTACTTAAGAACTGTCGTATTTCACAAAAGCACAATCCACTCAAAACAACAATGAAGGATCTTCAAGATTTACTACCTGGTACAGATGGTCTTAGCTTGGTTCGTACTCGTGAGCTGTTGTATTTCAAATAAGTACAATCCGTTAAAAAAAACGATAGAATATTTTAAAATTTCCCGACCTTTAGTTTAGCACTTCGCCACGACACGCTGCGTCGTCGAACACTTATTTTGAACTGGCAACCCGTAATTTCTGGAAGCTAACTGCCAGAACGGAATCTTGGCTTCAGAAAGCAACTTGCTCATATTCATTCAATTTAATTCCGCTTTTCACTGATGGTCTGAAATTGATTGCAGAATCGTGATTTCAATTTTGTTAGATATATAAGTTCAGTGACTCACATTAGAATAAATACCTTTTCAATAATGTTGTAATGTACATAGAATATTATAATTCATTCAACGTTTTTGAAAGAAAAATGTATACCTCTGGGTTGAATTTTTTGCACAACTCGTTATGTTTAACCATCAAGCAACTCTAAACAAGTCTTTAAGGTAACATGTAGACACATATTTTTTCACCCAAAAACATGCAGCGTAAGCGCATACTAGTTGGATTTTAAAATCGACATCAGAATCCCTGAATATGAAATTTGAAATTAATTCTCGCATTAATACTGAAAGTACATTGGACATGTTTTCAAGTTACTCCTTTCAAGAAGCCTTCTCACCATGGCTATGGTTGGGTGTCAAAAGCCACAGCTCGGGTACTCCGGGGGCGTTTAGACTTGAACTAAAGATTTTAACTCGGCCTCACCAACCTAGAAATGAGTGTCTTGGTCCAATTAACATTCCGCTATGGCGGACCGTTTTTGTCCAGTGAGACGACACGCAAATAATGTAAATATCGTCAAAGATGTAAAATAAAGTTTTTTCGAGACTTTTGGTTGTGATTTCGGAGCTTCTTGATCTAGCGGTTGAGCCTAATTCTGCAGGAATTGGTAAACCGAGCGGTGTCTACGTCGCTTTGCAACTCTACTCGGGGGGTTGGTTCGAATGTCTTTGTTTGAATCCTTTCTTTTATTGTCAGTAATCTCATCACGCAGGATGCAGTACTTAAATGACTTGACGTAGAAGGCAAAAATTGATAAACCTCTACGAGATAGAAGGGTACAGTAAAGATAGGAAGGATGAGGGAGATCCACAGAATTTTGATGGCGTGGTATGCCTCGCTGGGGAAAGCGATGGAAGGGGAGAATACGAAAACCAAGGCTTGACAGCTTAATAATAGACTACAAATCTTTGCATCGACTGCCAATATTGTCCGATACAGTTAAACTCCTGTCTCATTATGTTGAGGAATGAGACAAGAGAGCACTCATTTCTTGATGCATGCTGCCGACGGCAGCCAGTCTCAGCTCAACGTCATACGCATAAGCCACTTTTATAAGTTCTACCACGATATGAATACGCAGTTTCCTCAGTACCATATCAGGACAGAAGTATATTTCCTGAAGTACGGTAGAGTTTTTAGTTCTGTTAATGTGGGCCTATGACTGCGTACAAACGCATGGCCTAGTCGCTATCCCTACCACTGCTACCACCACTACTTTTGCCGTTCCCTCATCAGTTATCCAGCACAAGAATGCTGCACACTCGAGTTCTACTCACCGACACTCGCCACAGCGTCAGCCTGTGACGACAAATATAAAATGCTTCATCGAATAGCAACACATGTGCAGGGTGGTCGAAAACTAATGGTCTAAACCGACAGGTTTTACACAATTCAAGCGTAAAGCCCAAAAGAAATGAATTAAAAATATAAACATCTAAACTTGATCTCAAAGCTGGGTAGCGTGCAACTATTTCGTGGGCTGTCTTCGGAGTCGTAGGTCTGGAAGCTCATTTAATTACATGAACTTGAATGTGGTACTTGAATTACAACGAGTGTTTGAAATTTCCCCCCGCAACGTCCATGCAGGTCTGGTACTAAGGCAGAAGCCATCACAGGCGCAATAATACACCCGTGAGACATAACCGTGGAGTCCTGCAGCGTCAGCTATCCTTCCAACAAAATCAATTGCAGTCTCCACAGGGGATTCATGAATCAGAACTACTCAAGTAGGCCCAGAGGCTTAAGTCCAAAGGTGTCAAATCTGGAGACCTCGTTGGCCATAATGCTCTCCCTAAGACTCCTACCAATCATAAATAAGTACGGTCTAGATTAGGTCTTTCGTTCCTTGAGCGATACACCGAAGCGCACTCGTGTTTTAACTACGAATGACGTCGGACACCTGAAGGTATATCGTCCAGTTCAGCCAAAACGTCCCTTAGAAATATTTCATAGATCTCGGCTGTTCAACGCAGTGAAAGCACAGAGCCGAACCAAATTGGTACCAAAAATACCATTCGCTCCGATACTCGGTTTCAGAGTTTCATTGTATGCCCCCATGAACGAGATGCGCGTGTTAACCGCACCACCGAGAGTAGAACTAGCTTCATCAATGAAGAGCACGATTTGGAAACGTCTTCGATGTTTATTCATGAACCAACTTGCAGGGCGTTTGAGAGGTGTCAAATGGGCTGGAATACTAGTCTTTCACTCTCTGAAAATGGGACCGAATTTGTCAAGGAGAGTTTTTCATTCACTTCAGGCGTTACGCATTCCGACCACATGCGCCGCAGCTCGAATGCTTGTACGTGGGTTTGTATTGAAATATTTAAGTGATCTGGTATTCTTCCTCAACGCTAACTAGCATACGATGACTACCCACGTCCCATCGATTTACCCGAAAACTCCGAGTGTTTTACAGCGTACAACCCTGTGAAAAATTTATAACCTGACAAGTAACGGTTGGGAAAGTACTCTACGCACAATCTAGCCGCCGATATCGAGGAGCCTTTCGCGAAATCCTGTACCATCCAACTTACCATTTCAAATTTATTCGACATTCGTTCCTTGCATAAATTGAATGGAACAAACAAACTTGTATCTGGTGGGTACCGATTTCTTCAGAATTGAGAAAGTATCCTAATTGTAAACGTAACCCCGGGTCACATAAGTGCCCATCCATTCTAATCCATCAACGTCTGATGCAAGTCTAAATCTCCTACCAGTTTGTACTATAAAATGTTTCAGATCATTTTTGTCATGTTCCATGGATTTCCTGAAGATGGGACTTGCCCCTCGTTTCTTTTATTGTACTAAATGGGTTTTCAAGCACCGAGAAGTTTTCTTGTGGTTAACATGAAAGTTACCACCCTGGTTCCATTATTCATCGTTAGGAAACGTATCAAACTAATTTAAATTTTAGACGTAACTCGAACATGTACTCTTGACTTACTAGCTCATCAACATTCACCACGAATGTATCTAGAAACGATTGAGGGGAAAAAATTGCGGACGATCTCAGAACATGTATTGAACATTTTGTCTTCAGAAAACAATCCGCTATCTAAAATTACACAAGAATGTCATAAAACTCTCTTTATACAGGGACTGCACGTCACCGTCGTCAACTGACGTAAGAACAACAAAATAACATCTAGAGTTATCAATAAGAACACGTAGCGGCTGCACACAACTAAAGGAGTCAATCTTAAGGATTAATAACACACCTAATATTAAAAAGGAACTCATGGCAAGAAATTCCACAGAGTTGTTTCACATCCTAAAAAATTGCACGTACGAGTAAAGTCACCAAAATCGTAAGGACTGGAACACATTCAACAACCGTGAGGAAAATGTATTTGGGAATAATTGGCACCGATTTAAAACCTAAATTCTAGCTTGCCCGCATTAAGAGTAGGTCCATTCTGATAACTAAAAAATTCCGAACATGGAGGCACTGAGCTACTCGATTCAAGCAATGAGCTACTGGTATTTTGTGAATGAATGAGAAGCGGAAGGAGATCGCTCGAATAAAAATGTATAGTTCACCGTTAGCCCGATGTTCGGCAACTACATGGAATAAAACTAACTCCGAGCCAGTGGGTCACCCAAACACCTCTACGCACTGGTCATAATTTTCACCGAGAAGTGGTGATCATGAAATAAAAACTAATTCCTAGAACTTAAAACCGGAACATGCGAGACCCCTTTTTTAAAAACGTTCGTAGCGATCTTCCAAATGTATTTTCTAGCCGTACTAATCTCTCCAAAAGCCAGGCGCTTCGTTCAAATCATGACGAAACTGCTAACGTGAGACCTAAAACTTCGACTTCACGCATTTCCCTACAGCAGCGAGCACATATTTCCAGTGCAGAAGCAAGTTTCATCTCGTTAGTCAATTCAAACACCTCGCCGATTATAACTTTTTCACAACCTAGCCCGAGAGAGAACTATCTCGAGCCGCAAAGGCCAGTTCAGCTTGGTATCCGTGTACTTTTCTCTCGAACGTGTCCCCGCAGAAGGCCTCAGAATCCGATGACGAACCGTTTCTTATGAAGGGCCACTCTGTAGGAGTGGTGATTTCGACTTTCACTTGGTCGTTCAGAAAATATCCATCCCACTTTCCTCGCTCATCGTAAGACAGCATTCTGTGTAAGGCGGGACCGAAGGCTTCTTCAAAGTAGTCGCGTTGAATTTGGCCCTGCAGAACCTCGTTAAGAAAGGACGATTCAAAATTAGTTTTGTTCAATAGATTCGAACCAGCTGTTTAATCATCAAGTGATGCTGTACGACAACGTTCCCCCGAGCATTTTTTACCCCCTCAAGTAGCATGCTGCCAACTCTAGTCAAAATCCGATGAAATTCACAGACGAACTCCTGCAACAGCGGCAAGTTGGAATCCGCTAAAGTGAAAGCACACAGTGCACTTATGAAGTCCCTAAATTTATATCCTCAAACTCCTTAAAAGTGACTTTAGTACCCCATCAATTCCGAAAATACTGAAACGGTCAATATGTGTATTATTTGCACCATTCTACGTAACTTTGGTGAGTTTATGTATCGCAATTGCCGCTTAAACGTAGCAGAGAAAAACATCAGCAGGTTTACACGGATACTGACTGAACTCTATCCAATTTCATAGATAGATGTACGAGCACACCGCTCCAAACGTTTCAAAATCTTTCTACCACTAATGGACGTGCAAAAAGGCCATTGGGCATATTTTTTTCAATGCAATATTCCCATTAGCTGAAGGACCAGCACGTTTTTATCTGAGTAATCTCAGTCCTATATCTATTATTTGATCAGCTGAGGGATGCTAAAAAGATCACACACACCAAAATGTTAAAGTTTTGAAAACTAACTGAAACAGCCATTCTGGGTGGCCACTCTGGGTGGCCCATCCGTACAGACATTGCTCTCGCTACGTGCAATGGTAACAAGGTTGTTTGAAGCTCGTTATTCATGTGAAGTGTGATCCTAGGAGAGCAAAGAGAAGGGGCTTTAGTATAGCTTATAGATAATGGGTGACCTTAGCACAGGGCGTGTTCCCACACAGGATCCCAAGCGCAAATAAACACCAAGTTAAGAATGAAGAGAGAGCAAGAACAAACGGGAAATAGTAAAGATATAAAAGTTTAAAAAAGTAAGCACGCGAGATAAAATTCAAGTCCTATTATTCCAGTTAACTTTAAAATTTCGTGGGGACGCCAGTACCCACATAATACTGCGGATGAATCTAACCTATTGCCTACTTTATGTCATTTCAGTGTATAGTCTCGAGAATTCAAACTACATTTACATCTTTTAGATTAGGGGTTCTACTTCTTACCAGCTGTCGAGGTAGAGACGGGCTGTTACCCAAAGACCTCAAACAAATTGGCCCTAAACCTGAAAATAAAGGTCTGTAAGTGAATTCACCGACTAGAACGGCACCGCAAAACTGGGAAACCCCAACGCTAGTACCCTGCGTGATGAGCAGAATAACTACTGCAGGCCGAGCAGTGGAGCATCTTAACCACATCAACTCGCGTTTATTGTGTTAGGATTGATCAACGTTATTGACGTCATTAAGCGTTTCTTCCTATACAGAAGCTGTCCCGCGTTTTCCTCAAGATAGCAAGCCGTGTCGTAAACACAGGATCGGACAGGAAGCAAAGATACGAGACATTGGACGAGAGAAGTCATCAGTGAACATGATTACATAATTCCCAAGCTAACCTACAACAAATGCATCGCCAACGCTGTCTGAGATGTCATGCATTCCACGACTCTGGTCCACGCGGCTCCTCATTGGGATTTCGCGCTTCGCTTACCAACTCTCCATTACCATGTAAACTGCAGGTCGGTAACATCGTGCTAAATGTAAAATGGAGAATATCCTACGCGCATAGGCCTGTCGGGTCTATCTCAGACGGTTAAGACGCATTTATAAAGAGACCGCTTTATCACCTTTCACCAGCTTCGAGAATATCGACAGGAACTTTAGATTAGTCCTTCACAACACGAACGAGCGTTCCTGCTAATCCGCAGTCATCTCCAGTACCGTGCTCTTTCGTATCTGTCTCACGCTATCTCAAGATTTATATTTACCCTTGAGAACCGTGAATCTTCACCAGCACTTGCGTAAGATGAGCATCTTTGTTTACATGTGGCTTTACGATTAAATCCCACGCCCGAATGAAGCTAGTGAACTGAGGAGAAAATCTGGTAAAGTCTTGTTCACATGTTAGGAATAGTTAAAAACTTAGTTGGAGCGTAAAATATTTGATACGTACTTTATGATGCACCAAAATTTCAAAACCTTCCCCTCTGAACTGACTGAGCATATTCTATTTTCTACACGAAAATATAAAAAATGTTTTGATGCTGCATATTTACCGGTATACGACTACAACAAAATCTATCATCTATGGTTCTTTTCAAGTGCTGTGATAGCTGCACTGCCCATGAGCCAGTGGCCAGTGAATGAGGCTTGCGTTCGTCGCATAGCAGCGCAGTCCATGATCCCGCTTCATACTCTCCCCATTGTTCCATCGAACCTTGTGCTTTGGAACAGTCTCAGCACATCGCGAGAATCATTCTAAATTAATTGTATAATATTGAAGATTAATCTTTAGGAAGAAATCGTAACTAAACACTAAAAATGAGACTTGTGTTTTTGCTTCTCCTGAAAAACTTGACTGAAATGTTTATTGCCCTCGAGTTTCTGGGCCTACAATAATAAAACGTAGCTCTCATTCGATGGGGAATTTCAATACGAAAGCAGATTATTCACCGATGGTTTAATACTTCAGTACTTAAGAAATTTCGACCAATTTGTAGAAAAAACTTAGCGAAAGGATGAAATATCGAAAATTTCTAACTGCCTAAAAATATTTCGTTCTTTTTCAAACTAGCCTAAAATTATTACCTGCATTGAAATATTCGTGACAAACTATTCTCTATATTTCAAAAATAAAGGCCAAACTTGAAGACTTTAAAAACTTTTCTAGGAATCAGAAAAAGTAAGAATAGCCTAATTTTATTTCGAGAATTTCAAAAGCATGCCAAGATTAAAAGCGATCAGTCCCATACGAAAAAAAGTTAAAAACTCGATATTCAATCATACTTCTCATCCCTTGGCGAATTGTTCCCCTCCTAGCATTTGCACATGATCTAGAAATACAGTCATTCTTTGATTGAGCGAGATGTATATTTTAGAATTGTGTAATTAGGTAGATTTATAGGCTTACTAAGATTTCTTAGTCGTACCACACGGACGTTGCATTGACCACCTTGTGGCGCCGATTAACACGTTGCCTACATATTGGGCCACCGGTGTACCAACCTATCAATTTTGCGTAATAGTTTGCCTGTGCACTAACACGTTTTTTATTTATGGTAACAGAAAACCCTTGTTCATGTATTATAAAAGTTAGCAAAGATCATTGTGCCGAGTAAAAGAGAAGAGCAAAAATAACTAACAAATCTAACTTCAAAGCACACAAGTGTCGCCGAATTCAAATTCAAAACCCTTTTATGGAACAGATTAGGTACACGCAATCATCTTTGGGTAACGTTAACACACACAAATTTCCCCTAATGCAATAGCTTTAGGTATCGGTGACAGGGAGGAAAGCGTAGCCAAGTCTTCTAGCAATTTGTAGGGCGAGTACAGTCTGTAATACGATTCCGGACACGTCGGCTAAGAAATGTTACACGAAGACATACCTGGATGATCTGTGAAGAGTGCGCACGATTCTTTGAATTTCTCCTCCGTAAACCATTGAACTGAGGAAATGAATTGCACACATTACTATCACACATATGAAGTCCTGAGACAAGAAATCATTAGATTATTTCGAAAGAAAACGCTATATTTAATGGGATGAAATTTGTGATTTTAAAATATTCTTGCGGACCTTCGCTTGGAGGCTCTCTCCACGCGCGCAGCAACTTAAAGAAGCTTTTTAATTCATCAATATAATAATCACAATCCTGAACACAGTTTTATATCGTAATTAATAATTCTTGAGTTCCAAAAGAGGCTAAATTAACTAAGTGATTTGTATCGCCGTTTAATTTATACGAACCCAAGTAGCACTTTGTTCCTAGTTGCATATTCTTCGTACAAACTTAATAAACCTCGTTGCACTTGTTCAAGTCATTTCAAATTATCTGCGTACATGAATCAGCATTACGGAAACAAGAACAGATAAAGTAAAACCTTGAATATCGGAAATTCCGAATCTCTCGCTATGTACCCGATCCTGAAATCATTTCGATGCGACTTTTATGCATAGTAAACTGCAAAAACTAATAATGGCTAGTCATTTCGACTAAGACTAGGCTACCGGTAGTGCCACACCGATCTTTAAGCATGGGACGAACATTTCCAGCCTAGCCAAAGCGTTGGAGTCAAAGCATTTGATTTCTAAGCCTACTTCGAGTAGTAGAGCCGAGTTGCCTCTCGCACCCGTTTACCCTGGTTACAGTAGCACGTCCTGCTTCTCGTTCACAGGACAAAGAATTCGGGCTATCGCGAGTTTACCTACCATGGCGTGAATCACCCTCGTGAAACAACGTGTAACGAGAATATTCATCTCATTTTGGAGGGTTTGGTTCTACACACGTTGGTTAAATACGGGATGTACGATCAATTTACTGGAGTCAGCAATGCAAGCTTCCCTTACAGGCCTTTTCCCCGACAAGTTTTCTACTATCAAGGGTTACACTGTAGCGAAGTACTTTTTTTCTTGATGTGCATGTGTAGTCGATAATGGTATGTTTATGGAAGAAGTACAGGCAGGGCGTGTAAACCCGTTTTCAGTCGTTTGGTTTAAACTTTAAAACTAGCGAAACGCACCCATTCGATGAAACCCACCCATTCGATGAAACACACCCATTCGATGAAACACACCCATTCGATGAAACACACCCATTCGATGAAACACCCATTCGATGAAACACACCCATTCGGTTAAAACGAGTTCACTCATCGTAGACGAAGGAAAGCTTCGTCGAATCAGTCAAGGGCTAAAAAATTACGCTCCCCTGTAATAAACACTTGACATCTACAGAAATTAGTGAAATCTGATCAAATCCAATTTTATTGTTTAATTTGTTCAACCTCAGCCCTTCTGATAATTGCAAAATTGTAAGCGTCTTCGATCTACAAATGTGAGGGATCAACTATTCTCATACGCATACGTGACCTAATTAAAGAATTTTCATGCTGGAGTACAGGAGGCCAGAGGAACATGCTTGTAGGTCAAGTTAACCCTGCACCTACCCTTGCGAACGTGTCTCTGCGACCTTGCGATGCAATTACGAACGGTGGACAAGACTTCTTCATCCATAGCACAGCAACAAGTCAAAATTCCGACGAGAGGTGGGTCGAACGACAGCGTGCACACGAGTTCCGCTTGCATCTTGGGTTAGGAAAGGTTTTGTTTACCATATTGCATGTATATGCTTAACAAAAGTTGAACAATTATCGCTACAGAAATCATGAAAATGGGAGTGATACTGAAAATCTCATGAGTAAATGAGTTAACTCAAGCACCAAATTCAAAGACTGAAGCCTACCAATTTACAGCAACTGGGAATGTTGGGACCTAAAAACCTGCGGGCGAGCACATTCCTGGCTATCTCTCAAATTGTGCGGAAATGGAACGATTTAGAACAAATATGATTAGGGTAAAGCAAAGCTGCATGAAATCATAGGTTTTGTTGAAGAGATTGAAAACATGGCAAGGAAAAAAGGCCATACCCATTGACGAATTAAATGCAAAAATTTTACAGTTCTCACCAAGTGAAAAAACGTGCTGCAACATGTTTAGCCTTAAATGGCCACTACGCAACCCAGGAACCCGATACCATTCGAACTCGATAGAAAAACAAACTAGGAAATTCTAACGGATATTTTCTTCAACTATGTGGGACTTCACTTGCTCAACATAACGGAGTCTGACCCTATCGCGAAACTGGGACTTTCATAATCGCAACTCCGATGTGATTGCGAAAAGAGTTTCTTCGTATGCTATTCATCTCAAAGCCTTGCAGTAATTTTTTGTTAATTACGAATTACGTTGAACCATTGAATGAAGATTAGAAGTTCAAATTATTTGTTAGTTCAAAGCTCCCTACCCACATAAAATGTGGTCTAGAGACCGGAAAGGAAGGACCATTCGGCCACGACATGAGAAAATGTCGAATCTATACCCAGGTGTGTTCCGTGCGCATAGCAGCGGCAAGTTAACAGGAAGAGGACAAATAGAGGAGTGATTCGAAGAAAAGGGTTGAAAATGTAAAGGAAATGAGGCACGAAAGATGAAAGTCCGGAAGACCTAGCTAGAGCCGAGGTACCTGAACATCGTCCTTCTGGGGACGACAATCTCTTAGCATAGACAAACGTTACTAAGCTAACATTATTGCTGGCCTATTCGATGCCTCCGACGGGGACGCGAATGAGAAACCGGACGTTGTTCGTTGCAAGCACGATTTCTTCAAATTTGAGGATCACCTTTTGCCTATTATCGAACTATTAAGATTTTGCGAATACAAGAAAAACGTTGCGGCCTCTTGGGAGTTTACTGAAAGTGCGTTTTTGATGGTAGCACTGATATTCGAAAACTTTGATATTTCGCACCAGAGTAAAATAAGAATTTAGGTTAAGTTAGAATGTGAGTGCTAATGAAAGCAATACAAGTGACATTGGACGCAAATCACAACAATTCCTACTGTTCAAGTCAAATTCCAAGGCCGAATTACACGTGAGGTATCAACTCGGCCGTGAGAGATATCAAAGTTAGGCAGCATTCATTTTAGGCGGGAATGCATAAATTAAACAAAAATCAATTTGTCCCGAAGCTGCATGCAACGTTTCCTTCCGCAGAAGGAGTGGCGTTCACGTAGGTTCGCGAATTATTTGGACAGGAACTTGCGCTAGCGTCGTAGTCTTCGCTCGTCAGATGTGGGACGAGTGGCCGTCTTTAACCTTGGTTTAATGGGTATTTTATCCCGCTCAATTTTTTGCAACTTTAAAAAGTTGAAAACCATTCACGAAACTTTTCGTGATGAACAATTGGGTGTTCAAACAGAACGCTTCATTTTGCACTATAACATTTTCAGGATTAAA
This sequence comes from Orchestia grillus, assembly GCA_014899125.1. Lineage (NCBI taxonomy): Eukaryota > Metazoa > Arthropoda > Malacostraca > Amphipoda > Talitridae > Orchestia > Orchestia grillus. The sequence continues at coordinate 16,676 of VOMN01001570.1, forward strand.
CCGTAGAAACCCTTCCAAATGTTCTACGAAAAGGAGAGTGGCAGGAATCCTGAGTAGGTTTGAAGAAATGGCATGCACATGGGTGGATAACAAAACGCTACGGGAGCTGGCACACTAATGTAGGCAAAACCTGCATGCTCAAACATACGTAAAGGATGAAAACATTACTCTCACAAACCCTAATGAGAAAATTTAGGTGTCAAGATTTTTACGGAACTGTTCACTCACGTCAATGTGGAACTGGCCTTTATCGACGAGTCTTTCGCGTAAGTCCATGATGCGATTGACAACGGTGAATTCGAGTTCGTTCGCGTAGATCTTGCAGTCGTAAAGATAGATCTCGAGCCACAACTCTTGTTCATCGGTAACTGAGAAACAAAGATAAACTTCACCTTTTTAAATGAGAACTACAGTGCCAGCATGACCGACTGAGCTTGATGCAGTAACGATAGTGTTTAATGTGAATGAAATTCTCTACAAACCGCAGTTTGCGGGTGAGAAATTTTAGCCCCTCATTCAAACATTTCACGAAGCTTCATTCTGAAGGATTTAATATCCGAAGTATAGTGTTCTACTCCTACTTTCTCAGGCGACCCTTCTACACAATTCAACCCACTGGGCCGACTCACTGAAGTTCATGAACTAGCAAACGTGTCAAAGAAATTTCCAGTCTCGTCTGACAACTTGGAAACTACGGCGAAATAAATTAATTTCTATCAAAAAAATCCGCTAAGAATGTTCATAAGAAATTTTATTCAGATGGTGAATTCCATGTAGCTAAAACAGTTAATGGTTCAGCCGTAGAGAGTTGAAGACATCGATTTGTCAGTATTTAATTGAAAACCATTCTGAAGTAGGAATAGCAGTTCGAATTAAAATTTTCGTTTCACATTATTCCACCAACATTCTTCCCACATGCCTCATTAGCAGTTTGCCACATGTCGCATGATAACTAATGTGGTGAAGTTAACATTAAGTATAAACTTTGCATTGAAGTAACTTTCTCACCGTTGTCTCTTCCGTAATAGTTATAGAAGGACTCGTAACAATCGTCAATGAAGCGCTTGATTAACTTCGGCGCCAGCTGCCGTCGTTTCAGGTGATGGAAGAGTCTGTCCCGACTCAAGTAGAACCTCCCTGGAATATATCTTGTTAATTTCATAGAATAAATGACGCCCAGGATACATCTCAAAACGTGCGTTTCTAAAACATCAGCTGGGCACCAACACTTGGACAATCAGTTACGTACGCTGTTACACGTTGTAGCAAAGTAGCAGCGGTGATTTCAGACTTGCCGACCGAGGTACTGACTATACGCTTGGGGGCAACACTAAGAAAAAATCTGGGGAAGCTTCAAGATCTCGAGCGGTACAAAGTTCTGACCATCATTCTAAAACGAATTCAAGAGAATCTCGAGGATATACGAAAAAAATTATCGGCACTAAGAAACGAGGAAGAATATTCATGTAAGATTTCATTTGCCATTCGTTTTGAGCATCGTATAGGAAAGACTGCGTTTTACCTATTTAATGATTGAAGACAAGACTGGACCATCAAATTTCCTACAATAACAACCCAACGACTACACACGCCGGTGTGTTATACATATATTCATTCATACACTGTCAAGTGGTGAATTTCAGGTCCTGATTTAATTATTGAATTGGATTTTCGTTCTGCGTAATTTTGTGCCATTTCTTTGCTTCATTTATTGAGGAGGAGAAAACGCCTATCAGTCCCCCTAGAAATTCGCCACGAGGTATTACTCATTTGATGTATTACTGGTAATATTTAAAAAGTCAATTGAAATTTCACTGAACCAACCACATAAGCGATGTTCCTAAATTAAATATTTCTTCATTTTGTTCAATCAAGATGTGGGGAAATTACAGTTTTAATTCAGAAAAAAGTAAAACCAAATGAAGTTTAGCCGAGATGCTTTTTTATTCCGGAAGGAAATCACCCGTGACCCCTCAATATCATCAGCACGCCATGATTAGAGCGCGGAATCCCCTCTTTGAAAAGGAAGGACACGGTTCCTTCCTTACCTCAACCCGAAAACGCTCTAGCAATAATTTACACCAACACGAGCATGAGTCGTACAATAAATTCGTTTGCTGACTGGCACCAGCATGAGCTTTTCTTGAAAAAATATCATCCATTTGCATCCGTACGACTAAGTGCACTAAAAAACTATCACTTGCAGTGAAGTCCGTTGCAGTATTTACCTTTCAACGCATTACGGTGGTATCAAGTACATCTACTATAAACTAAGTACACTCAACAATCGAGAGTAACGCCAACCTTTTAGCCCCTGAAGACTCGGGAGAGAAGCTCGCAGGAGAAAATCTGCGTAGTATCCCAGGAGCTCATCAGGCATAATGAAGAAATCGTATACGGAGTTGATGACTGTGGGCAGCGCATCTCCATCTTTACTGAGCATGCAGTCCATTGCCTGCGTGATAAAATTACAAGTTTGGGATAATTCACGATTCGGAAATTATTTCACAAAAAGAATGACGTCAGAGTAATATCTGTTGCTCACAATAAAAAATTGAGTGGTTCATATTAGTGGTAATTGGAAAACTTGCTTGCAAAAGCTGAAATCCATCGAGGCTTCCAACTTCATCTGGATGAACGTTCAGGAGAGCTGCGACGGTTATCACCAGGATGAGTTGCCTCGCCCTTCTTGTACCAGACGTCATCTCTGGCACCACGGAAAAAATTCATGTTTTATCGGAAATCTTGCTAACATGATTCCACCCGACCACCCGGCACCGCATTCATAAAAAAATATTATTTGAGAAAGCTCGTCGCCTTCTCTTAGCTTTACACATATGTTTATGTTTAACCATTACATAAAATTTGACCGATTACAATTTCTTGAATGAAAAATTTTCCTTCGTTATAAATTTTACGTTTGTACGTGCAAGAGATCAGACTTCTGATCAGGTTAATAACAGCAGTAATGTGCAACACGATTATTCGTCGACACAAACACCATGGCTGAACCTTCTGAACACCCGTTGGTACCCTCATATACTAATTTGTGGATAAAGTTACCAGCTTCTTTCACCGTTTACAACTTAACACATTGACTGCGATACGACCCACCGGTGGGTCGTTTTGCCCCTAGGAAGATAGCATCATCGCAATCAACGTGTTAAGCTGAACTGATGAAATTATTAACAGTTAATTCACGCTTTATAAATTACATGCTAAGTTAAATTTATCATTACGACTAAGCAACCATCATCCAGAGCTGCTGCTCCTGCCATCACCACATTCCCACCGCGATTTCCAAGATTGATCGTCATCAAGTTAGTTATACCACAGGAATGATGCAAAACCTCGGAATTACAATTTTAACGAACGCTGAAGCTCCCACAATTGCGCCACTGACGAAATGCAATACGTCCGCTCATTCATACGATGCTTCTCTGAATTTTATTTTGCTTCTTTGAGACGCATGGAAGAAGGGCCAGTTTCAATTTTAATGTTCCTGGGAGTAATGCATCTACTCTAGCGGATGCTCACTACGATAGCATATTTACTAGAAGTAAATCTACAAAAGCTTATTTACTGGATTTCGATAACCTTTTAATTCAGGCCAATGAAATATCTACTATCTCTTGAACAAAACCTTTCATGGTACAAAAATGAACTCACTGTCTAAAATCCGATGCATGACTTCAACTCGCAGAACCACGAGCGAAAAATTTTTCTTCAGCGTTTCCTGAGAGCCTGAGGGAAAAATCTTGCATCAAGAGTCATCTTGAGAAAAAGAAAACGAAACCCCTGAAAAGTTGACACATACAGTATCTAGCACTGACGCGCGCGGCAAATGTTCACGCGCGCGGAAAGTTTTCAAGGCAAACTTCGAGCACGAGTATAGTAGTGAAGCTCATGCAGGCTTCAAATTGTCGAACGTCTATTTCACGATAGATGGACCTGCTTTTAAGCTACATCCTTTAGGCCATTTAGATCTGGCTCAGCACTAACAATTTTGCCTTCAATTGTTACAATAATTAGTACAAATCTCCTAATCTTATAAGAATGATTCCTAGACTAATACATCGCTCGGAGGTTTGCATGGCAGAGGTAACAAATACAAAAAATAATTCTTTGGACTGCGGAGAAATTAGTTCGTTTTCTTTAGGGCGATTAGGATTTTACTCTTCTACAGGTGAAAATATTTTGCGGTGGATTTTATCCGGATTTACCTTTCAGCAACACGAGAGAATCTGAGAGACGAAAAAAAAATGTATCTAGACATAACACATTCTTTTGTAAGCCTGGAAAGGCAATGCAGGTATCTGGGACATTTTGATTCGGGTGGTAAATCTGTGTGCAGCTGTGATTGCAAATGGCAGTCACAACTATGTGGAAGTCGTTGATAACCAAGCTCATCCTCCATTGGACTCCTACTTTCTAGAAGGCGATGAATATCCCAGGATGAGGTCGCTTACACTCACTGCATTTAAATATTTAGGAAGTGAAATTACTGTAGCTGGAATAGCCACCGTTATTGCCAGATACAAACCCTATCGAATTCGAGAAAAATTACGAGAAAATACCGCACACTATCTCCTTTTCAGCACAGAAAGACTAAGGCGAGCTACTGCAGCACTTTTAGACAAAATTGAAAGTCGAGTCCAAATATAATCAATATCAATGCGAAGCATGATGTCACCAGCTCTCGCTAGAAAAAGTCCTTTAAATCAATAAATGAGTATACAAGTCCGAGTCTCCGTTAAAATTAGTTTTGCAGCGGTATGAAATTTGACTTAACACCTATTAGATAGAGAATTCAGCAAATACCTTACCTGAATAGCCAACGTAAAATATCAAAAGGCGATTATCACAAAGTTACAGATCAGTCATTTCTTCTAGAAGCCCCTAGGAGATGAAAAGACAATCGCGTAAGAAGCACTGAAATTGCATGAAGAAATTCGTTTTAGAAGACTAGCAATGGGGTCAGAAGAATGATATCCTATGCTACTCGCGTAAAAGTAAAAGAAAATTTGACCCATCTAGACCTGACATTCAAGCAACCGATTCGCGCCCCTCATTGCTGCTCAAACTATTACATACCACTTTACTGACAAGAGCAAATTTATCGACATTACTTTTTAACAAACGCTTCCAAAAAAGTACTTGGGAGCATTCACTTGCTTCTCTGATACCGTTCGTGTTAGAGTATGTAATTGACACTGCCGTCACCCGGTCTTTGGATATAGCATGGATAGCTTTTGAGGCAATCCTAATTTTGCGTTCAGAAGTCATCCAAGGCAAATTTCCATCACTTTGTCTGGAGCATGATTCAAAAAATGATCAGATTAGCAATTTAGAAAGTAAGGCGACTAATAGTTTATTGAAATTTTACTCGCCTCCATATGCGAGCAGTGCCTGTCTCAACTCATTTTCGTTCCAAGTTTCACATGCCTCGAAAAGCTGACCAACCAGATGCAATTGCTGCAATTGAATACGAAAAAACAAATTAGGTATTCTGAAAACAGTTTCAATAATCCCAAATTAAATTATTCACTCTTAGCACTGAAGATATTTAGCTCTTCCGTAAACACACATCATGGGAATATTTTCAGTTTGGAAATATTGAAGGGCTTCAAGTTGCGAGACAAATTCATCCAAAACTATAACATTATCACAACAGGATTTGCCGGCGCCGTGAGGCTAACAGTGCTCGACCTAGACCAGCATTACTGTGCCTGAATAAATGACCTGTTACTTCAAACATAAAAAGTAGTTACGGAGTATTTTGCCTCTACGGAGATGCTCTCACGGAAAGCACAAAAAGGATTATTCTAGCCCAGTTTAAGTACGGGAAAAAAATTTGTTTTCAAATGCCATACAATTATGGCTATAATACGTATCTTTGAAATCTCATCTGAATCATTGGTTGACCCTAAGCACTTATGACTAGCGTAAAAATATACAGAAACTCTTCTAAGCTATCACACGAACAAGAAAATTAATATCTTTATCTAGCACTCTTGATACTCATTAGGTCGAAGGCTGAAGCCGTAAGAGTAGAAGCCGTAAGAGTAGAAGCCGTAAGAGTAGAAGCCGTAAGAGTAGAAGCCGTAAGAGTAGAAGCCGTAAGAGTAGAAGCCGTAAGAGTAGAAGCCGTAAGAGTAGAAGCCGTAAGAGTAGAAGCCGTAAGAGTAGAAGCCGTNCGTAGGAGTAGAAACCGTAGGAGTAGAAACCGTAGGAGTAGAAACCGCCCATGACAAATATTCTGGATTAAAAACATCGACCTACATTCAAATTTTGGCCCTGATAAAACCTAAAATGGCTCTACTTCTGTCTGACGTGAAGGGAGCGTTCCTTCGGGTGGGAGGCAAAACTTATCTCTTCCCAAAACGTGCTCCATCAGTGTTAGGCATTCAAACCACTTTTTACTTTGATAATCTGCTAAATCCATCAAGAACCACACTAGTTACTAGAAATGTGACCCGTTCGCGGTGGTAGAGAACCTATTGAAGTTAAACCTTCAAGTACTGCACATTCAGAGTGTAGGCGCACTCCCGTAACAAATCTGTATTAATATGCCTAGTTTATTTCAACACTGTATTCAATATAATTCTGGCCAGATAAAATGAGGTCTACGGTATTCTATTCCAATTTTAGAACATTAAATGCTACTGGAGCTGTTCATTCAACAGCATGAAAATTTCATTTGGATGCTAGGAGTTACATCAACCTGATGTACTCAGGAGTTACTTAGTTGATACTTTCAATTTCAGAATGAATTCTACACCAAATTAGAAAGTTCAGTAGCGCATTTCGCACAATTGGTTAGTGGCATATCTTAAACGACTCAATTTATTTGAGAGCTACGTCGAATTAAATTCGTAAACGCGAAGGTGGCCGTACACCAAAAATGGCACAATCGTGAAATTTGCGAGACAAATTCTCACCTTATTGTGAACTTCCTTACGATACGCAAGTCTCGCTGCTGTAGTCCAGAGTCCTTCATCTAACAGCATTTCAATAAAAGCATGAATGTAGCATTCCTCTTCCTTTCTTTGTTTCTGAGAAGATGAAGGAATGGTCGGATGCGGACCAACTAGGGTCCGCTTCACAAATTGAGAGTGAAGACCTAACAGCTGTGAGAGTGATAGAGCTCTGCGCGAAGGTCGAGTTTCCCAAGGCCAGTATTCTGCAATTTCTTTAGGAGGAGTTAGGCTCAAATGAGCGTAGGCAACTTCGCATTCGATGCAGCCTATTAAGCTACTCCACAGCATAGTTTCCAAGTCCGTATGATCACAGGAGCCTGCGTTGATCAAGTAGCGTGCGCACATAAAGGAAGCTGATGAGCTTTTTGCAAAGAGATACTCGGTGCGGATCAGAGTCACTGCAGCATCCTTCAAGTCTTGACAAGTTGAAAGGGCATTCGACCAATTTATATACCGCTTAAAATATTGCTTCGAAGCCTTCCAATCAAAATCTTTGTCCAATACATATCTCAAACGGATAATTTTAGACATTATTCTTGTGTACTGCCAATCCAAGAGGTCACGAATGATCGGTGAGGGTTTCGTCATCCATAGCTGTTGTACGTGATCGTAGAAAAATGGAGAAATATATTTCGACAAAATTGAAGTCTTAATCGTTTCTTCTATATTTAAACTACATCCAGTCGCGTTAAGATACATAATCTTTGCCCAATGAAAGCGCCTGTAAAGCTCTGCGCTTGCTAGAAGGGGTAAAAGAATTTTATTTACTTGGCTCTCTAATACTCGCGTCATTCCTATAGCGACTATAAGATTGGCAACTTCCAAAGCAAATTGATTCATCTCTGTTTCTTGGCTGGCGCTCAAGTTTTCATTCAGCTTTATAAAAGTACTTTCAAGCAAATCAAACCTCGCCGTTTTATTTTGCCACGCGAATTTTATGTCTGCTGAAATATCTCTTAACATGTGTGCCAACGGATGCTTAGGAAAATTTACGGAAAAAACCTCATGAAGAAGATCGACGCGGTTGACCTCGAAGAAGATGGTAAACGCTTGACACAGTTGAGCTACGTATTCATGAGATTCCATTGACACTCTAGGCAACTTATTTAAAACTTGTTTTTGATTGGCAAAAGTAAAAAGGTACATCGCAAGGCACCGTCCAGTAAGGCGCGAGTCCCCTCCTATGAAATGTCTCATGCTAATGAGGATAGATTGCAAGTCTGATTTTTCGTAAGCTTTGCAGGCTTCGTCCATGACGTATTTGTCATGCATTTTGATCTTCTCGGATGTCATGACTACTTCAGAAGGGGTTATGTGAACTCTCGTCTCACTGGCACGCGCAGGCAGGCGTTGCTGCTGCTGCTGCTGCTGCTGCTGCTCGGAAACGACCGTCTCATCGGCCCGCACCGGCAGCCACTGCTGCTGCTGATACTGCTGCTGCTGCTGCTGCTGCCGCTGCTCGAAAACGACCGTCTCATCGGCACGCGCCGGCAGCTGCTGATGCTGCTCAAAATCGACCATCTCATCGGCACGCGCCGGCAGCTGCTGATGCTGNTCTCATCGGCGAGCGCCGGCAGCCACTGCTGCTGCTGCTGCTGTTCGAAAACGACAGTCTCACCAGAAGCTGTGAGCGACAGCCCCTTCATTTGCCTCTCAATATGTGCTGACGACCGATTGGGCTCTAGCCGATTTTCAGTTGAAGGGAGCGTGTTGAGCTTCATTCCCTTCTCGAGTTTCGAGAAGGGCAAGTTGTCTTCAAGTTTCTTTGATCTATAATACTGTCTACCGAGCTTTCGTCTGTTGGCACTTGAACCCAATTCAGGCCATTCTCTCTCAGACATCACCAGTAAAAATTCGGCGTGTTCTTCCTGACGAGTGGACGGACCCGAGTGACCCAAAGGTCTATCTTCCTGATCAATAGTTGATGTTATGTCAGAAGTTTGTCTTTTGGCCACAGAGGGAGACCAATTAACCCTTCGTTGCAGAACAGCTTTCCGAGATAAATGTTCATTTTTCGCTTCCCAGTTCGACTTGGAGGATTTAAACCTGTCATCCGTAGTCGATTTAAGAAGACATTTTGGCCGGCGTTCGGCAGACAATTCAGGCTTCTCGCCCACAGCCACATCGGCAGACAATTCAGGCTTCTCGCCCACAGCCACCTCGGCAGACAATTCAGGCTTCTCGCCCGCAGCCACCTCGGCAAACAATTCAAACTTCTCGCCCACAGCCACCTCGGCAGACAATTTAGGCTTCTCTTCCGTAGAAGCTTTCGATCGTTTCCTTACGGCTGCTTCAGACTTTTTTCCCATGGCCGATTTACATTGCAATCTAGTTTTTCCTCCCAGGTTTCCTTCCACAGCCGCTTCAACAGGCGATCCTGGTTTTCCTTCCACAGCCGCTTCAACAGGCGATCCTGGTTTTCCTTCCACAGCCTCTTCAACAGGCGATCCTGGTTTTCCTTCCACAGCCTCTTCAACAGGCGATCCTGGTTTTCCTTCCACAGCTGCTTCAACAGGCGATCCTGGTTTTCCTTCCACAACCTCATCAACAGGCGATCCTGGTTTTCCATTCACAGCCGCTTTAACCGGCGATCCTGGTTTTCCTTTCACAGCCTCTTCAACAGCCGATCCTGGTTTTCCTTCCACAGCCGCTTCAACAGGCGATCCTGGTTTTCCTTCCACAGCCGCTTCAACAGGCGATCCTGGTTTTCCATTCACAGCCGCTTCAACAGCCGATCCTGGTTTTCCTTTCACAGCCGCTTCAACAGCCGATCCTGGTTTTCCTTTCACAGCCGCTTTAACAGCCGATTCTGGTTTTCCTTTCACAGCTGCTTCAACAGCCGATCCTTGTTTTCCTTTCACAGCCGCTTTAACAGCCGATCCTTTTTTTCCTTCCACGGCCGCTTCAACAGGCGATCCTTGTTTTCCTTCCACGGCCGCTGCAACAGGCGATCCTTGTTTTCCTTCCACGTCCGCTGCAACAGGCGATCTAAGTTTTTCTTCTCCAGGGACTGAATATGCGTCTCGTCTGGCTTCCTTGTTAGTTTTTATGAACGATTTAGGTTTTGCTTTCACTCTTCTTTTACGAGACACTTCAAGTTTTACCGTCTCGCTGGTGTGATTAATTTGAAAAGTTTTTACATTCTTTTCACAGGGTATTCTTGATTTCGCTTTCGAATTTTTTCGAGAAAACGAGTCAAGTTTCGTTTTCTCCGTATGTAAATGATTGAGAACTTTCGATAACTCTGCTGTTGCCGTTTCTTCTACTTCCGACTCCTCTGATTTCACCGATTCTTCGGCATTGCTAATTACTACAATCGAGGGTTCGTTTCCTTTCGGGTCATCTGTTTGGCGGGACTCGTGACTTGAGCTGAAATGTTGCCTTAGCTCCATTACTTTCGAGAAAAATCTTTTTCGAGAATGTTGAGCCGAGGCTTCGAGTGACATGTTCACTGGAATTTTGGTAACTTTGAACGAGTTTTGTACATTTTGAGTGTCCGTTTGTGGAATGTATTCTACTTCTTCACTAAAATTCTTCGAAGTTTCTCTAACCAAGTCCAAGAAAAATTCTAGAAGCAAAGCATGAGCGTCTTCGCGCTCAATGAGCTGCTGAAGAATCGTCAGGAGGTGATACAGTTGCTGACAGTTCGAGTCCGCCAAGTTGTCAGAGTCTATCGTGTGGCTTCCCATCGAGGCACACTGAAACAAAATAGAGTTCATGATACAAAGGGAACCATCAAAGTGTGATCCAATGGCGACTTCAACGCCCTGCGAAATCTATGTGTATAGATATGAAAATCCTGCCACACACTAAGCCAGGCTCTTTTAGGTTTCATTATGTCATGGTATACTTTGATTCGTCCAGGGAGGCATCATTTATATGTACAGTATCACTTGAATTGAGCCGTTGCGCAAGTAGAAATTCGTTCAAATTCCCACTCTGAAAAGGAAACTAAGTAAAATAACGACAAAGTTACGTGCTCACATGCAGAATTAGTCGGAGGTGTTCGAGACATCATGCAGGCTTCAAGTGATTTTAGTGAGTTATAGTCTTTAAAGCTTTTTTTCACATGAAATGTGATTCGAAGAGACAAAAGTAGGGACAACTTAGTATGGACTACGAAAAACAATTTTATGTACAGGGTATTTTCTACGCAGTACCTTCTGCGCCCAGAAATAGCACGTCAAGAAGGAAGAGGAAGAAAAGACAGAGGTAGCTAAAATTCTGAAAATTAGAAGTCAAGTAGGCACGAAAGACTTTGGTCCCGAGGTAATTGTCTTTATGGGGATGTCAGTCCTTACAGCAAAGGATAGCTAAACGCAACATAACCTTTGCCTGTGGCCGATCATATGTCCCCCGTGGGGTGACGATTTAGATACTCGCTTGTAAAGTGAAGTCTGAGGGGATGAAGTGAGGCATGGGCGGGCACGAGCGTCGAGGAAATCCATGCCTTCAATGATGAATTACTTTACCGTAGAACCACGTAATTCCCTACTAGACGAGCAAAACATTTGATAAAACGTAGACGAACCTTACATCGATTATAATGTGCAAAGATAAATGTAGTAGTTTACTTGTGGGACGCACCGAGTGTTTCAAAACTAATGGGACGAAGTTTGACTTTAGATACTTATAGGCAAAATAAACATGAAATGTAAAAACCTAAGTATCCATCGTGTTCGAAAGACAATATCTCAAAATATGTAGAATAGAGGAACTAGTATCTAGAGCGCAGTCCCCAAAATCGTTGGCGACAAAGGCTTTCAAGATTATACGCACTTGGTAACGGAATTTAGTTTCAAAGTAATCAATGTCAACATATCCGTCCACAATGTCAACGCAGGTTTGGTACCTATGTACACAGTCGTGATTCGCGTTCATTTAAAAATGCACGATAATTTTTAGATGATAAAAAATTCTCCTGGAGACCTACAACCTCTACGTTTGTTCCCTCGAAAATAGGCATTTCATTTTCAATCATTCTTAAAGAATATCATATTTACTGTCAAAAGTTTATACTTCGTTTTCAAACCGCCTGTATGAGACAGAAGCCGAGGAGAAGAACATTAGATTTCCGCTTTACAGTAGAAGATTGTTTTTAAAATTGAATACGCCAATAGCTTAGCTAGCCAAAAGCTGAATATACGTCGCTAAATTATGTTTTAGTTTTCCTCGAGTTTACTAGACAAGGAACGATATAGTGGATCTTGGGACGTTTTTGAAGAACGAACGAGGGAACTAAAATTGAATAAAAAGAAACTAGAAAAACAAGAAGAAACAAGAAAAAGGAAACTTCATTGTCCTAACAAGGTTGATCTGCAGTAGATTGCGAGGTTTTCAATTTCTTTCAACTAATTACTTGCGAGTTCTGCAGTCAAGGAGAGTAATTTGCATCCTTCAGTAATTTTTAAATACCACATCTTACCCCTTAGCAAGTTCTCCATTCGAAGTTGTGATTTTGTTGAGCCATGCATGTATCTCGTAACCAAGGAATTTCCTTGTTTATCAGACAGATGTTACAGATAAAATCCCTAACCAAGTGTATTTTTAGTCTAATCTAAAATTCACTTTTCTGTTTAACTCTAAATTAAATTTATGGTTTCTAGTTTAAACTAAAGCAATGTCACTTTTACGTGAGATAGCTACTGACCCAGTCCCGCAAGTTTTTAAGATCATGGAAATTACGACTCTAGCAAAACCCAAAGTTGCCATCATCTTCATTTCCGAATGAACACATTTTAGATCCAAGTTTGATGGATGAATGTCGCGTCATCCGAGACAAATTTCTCTTACCATGTAGGCGAGCGCGAGCGCCGAGCGCAGTTTGGTGCAGTCGTGTCCGGTCAGCATGAGGAGCGCGACGCAGCTGCTGCACACACTCCTGTTCGGCCACGCCGCCAGGCCCAGTTTGTACACGCCTCGCGCCCACTCCTCCCGACTGTTGGAGACGCGAAGCTTCAGTTACGGTCAAGTACTCTGGATGCAGCTAGCCTACGTTGTCCAGGCTACTGGACTACCGTGATTCTATCGGGACACGAGACCTGCGCACGAAGTTCAGTCGGCTGGCTTGGTTCGAGTCTACCATTTGTTTGTCCTAACACTCGTTTCTGAGCTGAATTTCAGCGTGCAAAAACTATTTCCCCGGAATTGCTTGGAAACTTTTTGCATCCGATGTTTTGACCGCTGATTCAAAAATGATAGCGGATGATACCGCTAGCATAACGTTTTTCACTTAGTATGTAGGAATGGAAAAGCCAAACGTAAACCGAAGCATTACAGGGATGACCAATTAAATGTTCCATTTTCTTCATTTTACAGCTGGTGTATAAATGCCTGATAAAGCCTGTCGCAAACATCAAGTGCAAGCTTCTCTCCATCAAGAAGACTTCAATTCTTTTCATTCATTTTCAAATGACCAATTTTCAAATTGGTTTTGCAATAACGATCTAACTGCCAATAATCTAAACTTTAAGAACTGCTCTAATCATTGTTCGCTATTTTAAATTAAATTATTTCAACAGTCAACGAAGAATCTGTTTCTTCGATAGCAATACTAAAATGAATTTGTAGGTTTCATGGAAGGTTCAAGTGAACATGGCTTAAAAAATTCTAGGAAGTTAACTACCTCACTCACAGGAAACTATAATCACGAAACGCTACAAAACTTGAAAAATAAATTTCTAATAAGTGCCAATTGTACCCGCTACACGATTGGTATGAAATCGTTTTGAAGACTGCGTCTACGTAAGACGTCGGAGACCTATTTACAAAATTACACCATACTAACCCCGGAATTTTAGCCCTAAATATAAGGTAACGTGCAGGAGAGACTTCAGTCTTAAATCCATGGGCAATAAACAGAAGGCGAACTACGTGATACGAAAAATCAGAGATCCAGCAGGATTACGAGCGAACTTGTCGGAGCTGCAGCCGACAACATTCAAATTTGTCTAACTCTCAACGAAAAAACATTCCCTTGGCAAGGCCAAATCAGTCTAGTACGCTCTTCGTTATACAATGTATCTATAAAATTATTCCCTGAATTATAATTGGCATCGAACGTATTTCAACCATGATCACCATCGAGGACAACTAAATCATCAACGAGACATTGGAAAATTTTTAATAGAGTCTTATGGTGTTCGGATTCAGGGGAAGCAGTTTTTCCGTACATCCAGGAAAGACCACAGCCAGTACAAGGTGACCGCGAAGGTAGTCACCCTCTAGTTTGTTTCATGTATCTTAGATTAGCATAACGTGGAAAGAAAATAAGAAAATATTCCGTAGTAAAACTAAGGCCTAAGGCTTTAAAATTTTGATAATTTAGAAAAAGTTATTATGAATCGCCTACTGAATCCGATGAAGACATTAGCGACTTTCATCGTGTACTCACTCGAAGGATTCAGGAGCTTGGCTAATACAGAGCGCCGCGTACGTCACCGCCAAGAGATGATCTTCGCACGAATACAAGTAGTCAATGAAGTCTTTGGCGTAGTACAGGCCGTGGAAAACTATGAAGGATCTGAGCCATGGGAATAGATTTAGAGATTAGTTTGACGGAAAAACTAAAATTTACGACGTAATTTGTAAGTCAGGCGTAAGCTCCTAAATTTTTGAACCAATTAACTATTTGAAGCTCAATTGGAAAGCCTCGGCAACTGAAGGCCTTATTTCAGTATTACATGGTGAAAATTACACGCCTATCAATAATGCAGTGCCTTTTGGGACTAATCAAAGATGCAGTGCTCAATTCGTGAATTTTTATCTGGTCTAAAATCCTCAAGAACTCGTGTTCGTGAATTTGGCGCTTCAGAGTCCTGGTGCTCTATTGTGCCTAATTTTTCTGGTCTAGACTACCCGATTCGCTGCAGATAAATCCAAGGCGCTGTTGTACATGAATAAACTAAAATATTCTACGGAGAATGAGGAAGCCAAGGCTTTTGATACTCAAAAATTCGAGTCCATCCTAATGTTCCTCGGAAGCCATGAAAATTAGTTCGAATACTACGTAAAATCGACGAAACTACGACCAAAAATTCAACAAATTTTATTCTTATTTCGTGGGCACACTTATCTTAAAATTCAATGTATATTGAAGATTGAGAAATGCAACCCTTGTGATTAGCGTCCTCATTATGCGTCCTGTGTATATGTGTTACACCGTATCTTATAATGCAACTTTGAAAGTTGTTGTCTAGGTGTATGCAATGAAACTAATGCATCTTGCCCGATGAATCTTTCTCCGTGAAGTTTAGGTGACAGCTGGCCGAGTCTCAGCCGCTTCCCTATGGCTTGGCCTCCACCCTGGCAGGACTACAGCTTGGCATGAAATAATTTTACACATTCCCGTTGCACATATTTAAAGTGCAGGGTTAGCGTTAAATATTCTCTAAATAAATGGAAGTTCGAGTTTCGATAGTAATGATACAGTTAAATTACTTCAAATAACTAAAACGTCCTTTTACTGGCAACTTTTGTGTTTATTTTTCACCGTAGTTTGTATTTCTGACTACGGATGGAGCTGGTTTCGATAGACCTCATCCCCAAAGCAATTTGTGCCATGCTTCGTTTCGTGGGCTTTGTTTAAAATCAACTGATGCGGGAACAGAACTCTCTGAAAAGCTGTTATTTCAAATCTTCATGAGATTATAGGGAGAAAATGATAAAAATCAAAGTACACAAAATTGAGTAAAATGTAAAGTAAAATTCTTGTTAGCTGAGAGGCACTTGTACAATGACGTACCCAACTTTTCTGGCAAGATTTCAGCGACTACGAAAACTGTCCTAACTTCAAATTTTCACGAGTTTCTAAGGGAGAACAGCGCCCTGATATAAACAATAGAAGAACCTCTTGGGTTCCTGTAAAACAGGAAGAACGATTTTTATAGCTGTTTTTTGTTTTGTAAGGGAAAAATAAGGAATCGAATTTCTACGTACAAGATCTATACTAACAGGTATGCTAGTCTCTTGAGGTAACCTTTGCACACAGCAATTACTTTTTATATTACGAACCTCTGAATTGACACTCTATATGAATGCAAGAAAAGCGATAGCTTATATGGCATTAACAGAAATCGTTGGAAAAACTTTCTACCTAGCGTTCATCGTTTCAGTTCTGGTATCTCCCGTTACATTCTCCTAACAGATTTCTTTATTCTGGAACCCAGCTCCCATCTCTGTCGAACCAGATTCATTGCTAACTTAAGTTTAGGGAACCGCTATTAGTTCACCGACCCCAGAGAGGCCTCCAGCCATGATGGCCAATTCAGTCATGTGCACCAACCCACTCGACCATCCAACACGGCAGCAAAGAGACTGATAAGTGTGATATTAAGGCGTGTTTACGTAGTCTATCAGAAATACAGGTACTCAATCCAATATGGGTACACGGATTTGTGTCCTTTTAATCTACGCACACCTATACACCCGATTTAGTGCCATTACTCGAGTTTGACCGATAGACAAATCAAACTGGAATGCGAACTAATAAATTGTAGCTTAGTAAAACGCCCGCTTCCTTCATACTGGAGGCGATGGAATGGCAACAGCAGCGGCTACACACCATACGAGCATGATATTTTTCTACGGTAGAGGTCAATGGAGACGCGTTGGTACCAGGCCTCTCCCGGAAGTTTGCGTTTCAAATACAAGGAGTTACATTTCCCTACATTCGAGGGAGTATACACATAAAGAGTATTAGGTACTGAAATGTTCTTCAACGTGGAGGACCATGCGTACCCACTTTTGAAGCCCTTCCACCTTATCCACGGATTCCAGTTCCGCTCTTCATCACGATGGAGTGCGAAGTTGGTGGTGGAGTCGCCTCCAAAGTTTACCAAGTACGAGTTCAGTTTATCAACGTCTGGAGAGCTATTTCCAGAAAGCCAGGCCCCACCAACACGAGGAAGAATGGTGCTTAGATCGTTTACTTCCCTCGTAGACGCCAGCATCAGGATCTGATTGAGTAAACTTTCGACAATATTTTTCTTTTCATCGAAGTTTCCCATTGCGTATTCCTGACGGATGTTATACCAACTCTTCAGGTTGCTGTAATATACGTCGTCATCAAGTGTAAAATATTGGAGGGACTCCACGCCTAGATAGTCCAAAATCATTTTCTGAAATTCATCTTCCTTCACTACGTGATGTATGGTCGAGTCATTCGCAGCAACACAGTCAAACGCTTCAGCGAGCAGCATTTTAGAAAATATTTTGAACGGTTTTTGACGATCAGACTCTGTAAATAATCCAGCTGAAGCAAGTAGATTCAAGTTCAATTGACGTAAATATTTTGGGCAGTCGTCCATCGTGTCAATCATGGCTTGAGTAATTTCTAGATCATCATTAAAAACGGGTATTGAAGAATTGAGGGAAGAATCTTTCGTTGCCAATGACAAAACTAAATCATCCTCTTCGAACTTGTATTGATTCTTCCAAGCTTCCCGAGTAAATTGAACAACTGATCTCGAGCACGTCCGTTCAACTGTAGTCTCACTTTCAGCCCGTTTAAATTCAACCGAACACTCTGATTCTATCTGGAAGTAATACTGATAAATTTTTGCAGATATGACACCTAATTCTGTGTCGCGCCGTAACGGAAGAGGCGGAAACTCGCGAGGTTCATTTGCCTCCAGCCACTTGTGGACCCAGCAACTGAAGTGAGGTAGAACTTGATTGAAAGCTGCAGTCTTCCAAACTAACGCAGAACTGAACCGCTTCCTAGAACCTGCCACAAGTAAAGTAGCATTAACTATTTCCTTTATTGTGTTCAGACTAATTTACCGACGATCGAGACGTTCAAATTTAGGAATGAAGCACTTCTCACCAAATAATTAGTACAGGAAAGCTTTCCTGCATGTCTGTAGCTGAGCTTTCCATCATATTACTAGCAATTGAACGTTCTTTCCAAAGACTTTAGTAAGTAACGGTGCTAATGAATGTATGTACCTACAGATGAAGCAGGTAAACTGCAATAGATCAGGTAGCTGAAGACGAGCAAAAAGCAATATTATATCGAATTATGTCAGAAGTATACTTCTACTCCCCTTCTGAGTACGTTGCACGCGTGCTGATCATCATTAATTTATGTTACTAGCCTAGCTAGAACAATATTTTATTGCGATGGATCTCATTCTCAAACTGCTTATGTTACAAAAAATCAATCACGTTGCAGGATTACTAAACTAGTCTCGCACCAGATATCACTGTAGATTAGGATCGGGTCATTGCATTAGTAAATTTAAAGCTCCCTGGGTACATAGACTGCGATCGCAAGAGCGGAAAAAAGGGACCGTTTAGGATAAATTTTATAAAAGGATATATGTACAGGTGTGTTCCCACTCGAGATTATCTGCTCATAGAAACGGCAAGTTATAGAGAATATAAGAATAATCAATGAAGAAAGTATGAAAATGGAAGACATGAAACTGGTACGAAAGATGAAAGTCCTTTGAGGGATAGCTGTAGCTGAGGTAACCTAATGGTGCCCCCTGGGGACGTACGAGGAGTGAGTAGGCATCCACGAAAGCTTCTGACGTCACTATCCCGGTTACCTTGGGATGTTCAAGTTCGTGGAAAACGAGGGACATTTTGATCGAGCTTTCTCCCCTCTACATTGCAATCCCAGTTTTCGATCAACCTGAGATTTCATGTTTTACTGATGTAATGCTAAGCGAGAGATTCATTCCTATCGGTACTTTTAGTATAAAAAATCTCCTGGCCTGGTTTTATTTACATTTTTCAGCATGTATTCAAACTTCTCGCTAAAGCACTGGAACTTCAACTATTGAAAACGGCGACAAGTCATGTTAAATTAAATTATTGGGAATGGAGGAGGACTTTCATGTTCAATTCACGGAGTTGAGAAGTATTCTCAGGATTCAGCCATACTTTGGGGTCTATATACTTTATACAATCAATTTGGACAGGCTAAACTAAGCCTACGTCTAGGCTTTTTTCTAGCCTCATCCTTGCTAGACAATACAAGGATTCCATGGAAAAGGTCATGCACAAGCAGAAACCTATGCAATAATAAGGAGTTCAGTACCTATGGAACAATTGCGTTGACCTGCTAGTAACAAGCATTTTTGAAATGCCTGAATTTTATGAAATTTTACTAACATCGAGCGCCACGAAAACTGTCCGAGAGTCGAGCGTTGTTCCCTGTCAGCGACCGCTCTTGCCTCCCTATTGCGAGGTGCTGACATTTCCTTTCTCTGAACCAATGAAGGCTTTACAAAAATAAGGCGTTGGGTTGCCAGTCAACATATGCCCATTGTGTGTGGGACATAAGCCTCTCCTACAATTCAACATCCAAGTGTACGGTTACAAGGTAATTCACGTACCGTGAGTGCATAGCGCGTAGAAAACTTTCATCATTTCTTTTGATCCCCCATTGAAATTAACCAGTTCGTTGATGGAGAATTCCACCGAGCAAGAGGTAGGTCTGGCATCATTCCAGTATGTGAACAGCGGTCCTTGCCAGTTTCTGGAGACACGAATTTTACGTATACAGAATTATTGTCAGTCATACTGATACATTTAGAAACTCAAATCGCGCGTAAGCTATAAAAACTTGTCAGTCTAAGCTGATACGAACACAAGGAAGTACACTTCAAGATGCTTTTTCTAGAAACCCTGGAGAAAAATTTAGTGATTGAACTGCGAATGAGTCGAGGGTTTGGAGAACTGAAAATCTTACAATTTTAAAGAAATGTGGGAAACAAGTAAATATTTTTACGTTTGAAAGTGAGAAAATGCTGCCCAATTTTTCGCTTGAGCGCGAATAATACGTTTTCAGTAAATAAGGATTGAGTGAGCAAGGTAATCAGCCAGAATTGTTATTACTATCCCGGTTGTAAAATAGCGTTTCAACGAACACGCGGCGCATAAGTTTATATTCGAGTTATAGAACCTAATGCCCTTTCTCAGAAATTTTGCTTGGATCTTAGTGGGCTCCATCCGCAGGCCTCCAACCCGCGTCGTTAATGGCGATATTTGTAGTAGAAAGCCCTTTCAATTCACATTAAAAATACATCAAAATCATCTCCAATACCAACTTTTAGCTCTGTCACATTGAGTTCATGCGGAGTTATTTCAATCCTCGATCGAAAATGTAAAGCAAAACTATAGAATCACAAATTTGCTCAAAGATAGACGCCTTACTTTTCATTCGGCACTTTAGTTCTCCAATCATTTTTGATGAACGCTTTCATCAGAAGGCGAAACGCTTCATCGGTGGCGGCGTCGATCGCTTTCCATCGACGGAGCAGTTCTCGAGCCAGACTAATGACGAACAAGTTTTTATGCGATAGAAATATCTCTTTGACCTCCACAACGAACGAAGTCCCAATTTCTTCGGCTTTATCAACTATCGCCTGGAGACTTACAGAAGGGAAGAACGTCGTAAAATGTTGAAACAGAGCAACAACTGCGCTGAACCTGCACCTGACCATCGACGGATGCCATTCCTTAAGGATGTGCAACACAAAATTGCAAGGAACATTGAAGTCGTAGAAATGATATGGCTGCTCAAGTAAGTGAAGGCTCCTAGCACGGGTGTTGGGGGCTACTTCCATAAGCACGTTGAGCTGAAATATGGATTTGGTGAAGTCGCCAAAAGACTTCACTTCTGAAAGAACTAAATTATGATCCTGAACGCCTCTGCTAAGCAGCATATGGGCGTAATTACCGAGTTTCACTGAAACTCTTTTCGTGAGGATACCAATGTTTGCTAAGAAAATTCTCGTCATATCATCTTTGAATTTCTTTTTCCTACTTTCGTCTTCACCCTGTAGTAACCGTTCTTGAAAGAGAATAAGTCGATTCGGGTTCGTTTCAAATTCCTCTTTCAACGAGTTGTATACTTCTTGTACCGATGAATCTTTGAAATGTGGATAGGAACGCCAATCCGAGAAGATATTGAGGACGTCTGAGATCAATCCGGAGAACCTGGAGATATTTTTGTGCACAGCACTCCACTCGCCCGACTCGGCATTTCCGCAGTTGCACGAGTAATCAATTACTGAAATGTAGTTCAAAGGAAAAATTCATTTATTACATTTTCACCAATGTAAAAACACGCATCGAATTAAAAGTATTTATACCTTATTGGCTAAGAAGGCCCTAAAAGCCGCGTCTACACTATCAAACTCTCCATCAATCACGAACACACCAAAACGCAAACAAAAAAACTCGCGTCCTGAGTATGCTTTGAGCCCACAACATGTGGGCTCAAGCTGCAGAATTGAAATCGAGTGCAAAATGTAAACAAATGCTGCTCCTTGAATACGTGAATAGAGTTGATGTATGCTAGCGTTTTTATTTCATTTCTTGGCAGTTGTTAGTCATGTTGGTGCTTTTTCTGTAATAACGTTTATACTCAAGTTTCAAAAATCAGATAAAAACGCCTTAAGAAAATCTTTTAATGGCATGCCAGCAGGTTGCCAGCTACTATGTATGCTGAATTTACCAATCCATAACTTTAATACTAAGCTATCATCAAATGAATAAACTAGAAAATAATCGTTTCCTATAGACTTAGGTAATTAGCACAATAAATACATAAACAAGCGAGTGTTCACCGCTTCTACGAAAGCTTGCATTCTGAGCTTTCCAACATGTTGAAAAACACACACACCGAAACCTACCAGCGTGCAAGGTGTGTTCGTGTTCGCAGAGTTGAAAAACACGAAATTCGCTTCAAAGATTGAAAGTGTGGACAGGCCTCAAGAGCGTGCGAGGGTCGCTATTCATACTTTCATGCATCAAAACCATTCGCTGGAAGTTCAAAGCAATACATTCTCCCACGCGCTTCGGAAATTTAAAAAAGAATCCCTATTTTGTTTGTTACTAGTGTTTTTCATCTCTGCAGCTTCAGCTATAATTTATTCACAAAAATGTAATGACGCACCCAACTCAGTAGCGCACCGGGTCGGAATGCATGAGCAGCCAGTCTCGGCCTGGGTATTATAAACTGCTATATTTCTTAATTAAACGTTCTGCACTAATGAACCCAGTCACCAGGAAGTACTGCCTAACCAATTGCCACAATATTTCTGCCGTAAGTTCTGAAACGTCCCTTGGAAAATTTAAATTTCCCACTCATGCGAGTAAACTTAGCTCAAGCCTCTACCGATAAAAGTATTTTGGCGGCAAGTCTTCACGTAACTCGCCCGATAAACCAACTTTCTCACGAAGATAGGTTTTATAAACCATGTAACCGTTAAGGGCAAGCCGTAATTATCAATTTCGAATTTCCTAGCTTAGGGGTACCCAGCTAGGGATTGCGTAAAGTGTCATCTTGCCCAGCAAATTATTTCTAACTATTGAGAGGTCTCATTCACAGATTTTGGTAGGAATTCCTCTAAGTTATCAATTCTTAACTCAAAAGGACTAGCGGGACGAGATGATGCCCAAGGATTTTCTCTGAGGAACACAGCATAAAAAAATTTCGAGTCTGCTCTCGCGCGAGATCGAGCGTTAGAAGACCCTAATTCAAAAGCAGGAAGACTAAATCATGTCCCGTGGAACAGAAGCTCACAGTTGGTGATGTGGATGAAGAGATCCATACAGGCTTCAAAGTCTTTGTCCCTCACAGCTCTGCGCAGCTCGTGAGTCAGCTCCTGATCGTTGAGCTTTGTGAGCTGGGTAATCTGCAACCAGCTTGTTGCGGTACCCTGCAACGCCATCGCCCGGTCAATTTCCAATGGATACCTAACGCCGCAGGAGTCCAATACCTCACCACCGATCAAGGAGTTCTTCTTGCATATCAAGCTATTGTACGGGGTCATGTCAAGTTACAATCCAGCGCATTAATATTCATTCTAATCTTTTGTTGGATACTTTTAAAGATCCATTACACTAGGAATAATTTTTTACAACGCTCTGTGCACTTCAACAATTGCCATATTCAATTCAAGGTACTCAAGGGGTTGAATCGCCGCAATTAGGGAGACAGACGTACCTTGGCTTTCAGTCTGCAGAGAGAACGTCCATTGAACAGGCAATAGTTGTACGTGTTGCCTGAAGGCGGGCCATCCACGATCAAGAATTCATCGTTGCGAAGAAAACTGTATTCACATTCCAGGACCGTTGGTTTCAGTAAGAAGCTGATGACTGTTTTGGCTGTGGATTAAAACAAAAAGTAAAGGAACTATTCGGTGTTAGAAACTACGGCGTAGTATTTAATAATTAGGTGTGAATCAGTAAGGCTACAGCTGAGGGTAAGCTGGTGTAAACGATATGTTGCATCAGATACCGAAGCCAATTCTTAAAAATCGCAATAATGAAGGGCAATATTTTCTACGTAGTATGAAAAGTATAATATTGGTTAATAACAAATCAAATTATTCTAGACACCCACTGCTGTACCACTACCTTTATCGAAAGAAAGTAAATAAGTTGGTCCACAAAATATGCTGCACAACTCGAATCTTTTAGCTCAATGGTGGTCTGCCATCTTTTTTACCCGTAAAAAGATACCGAAAGGAAAAAATTGCCAACTAAGCTGAGAATAATGTTAGGATAACCTACACCGATGCAATGATTTATGAACCAAGACACGCAACCAACTTTAGGCACGGGCTTGCAGGGAATTACAAATTTCAGCCATTATTTCTAGACCTGAAAATCCCATTTGAATCGGAGAAAACCGTTTGCCTCACGTGAGAAGCCGAGGATTGGTACGTTTCTCTCGTCTGATCTGATTATCGGCCACACGAGTCTACCCTACCCGCGTGTTGACTCAGTCTGCACTCCACGTTTAACATTCAAGGCATCTTCAGTGAGGAACGGCCGCCAAAATCGAAATGTTTAAAGACTGATGAAGCGGGGATTGGCTTCCCAGTTTAGCTCTTCTACGAAGCATCTATAAAAATCTGATCTTAGAGATTATTTTCAATGATTTTACGAACTTATCGAAGAGGTGGCGAAAAACTTTTACTGGGTAGATGCTTTGTAGAAATAATTAACGATTTAAATGTACATCAGCTTCAGTCACACCCTAAAGGATTATAGCCGTTTAGAAGGAACTTGTAATGATATAATTTGGACTAATAATTCTTAACACTTCACTAAAAAATAATCTGAATGTTAACGTAATTGCTTAAAATGCCAGGGACTTTTTCCGCGGTATCTCGTTTGCCAACTTCTTTCTGTTCGAGGAAACCCTCAACAGGCTTAAGTAATTCGGCAATAAAACTGAATATAACTACATGCGATAAATTTACCACCAATCTATGTATTTTTGCGAAAAGGTTAAATTCAGCTGTTCAACAACTACCGGCAGTATCGTCATGGCAGGTTCTCCATTTGGGAGCGCTGACCTGGTCAAAGTACATCCCGTGATGACGCAGTAGACAGGAGCCGCCTTCTACGCGACAGGTGTTATCACAGCATCCTCACCGTGGCTGCATTGTCATTACGCAGCCACTTGGCAGTTATCAATTTCTTATAAAAAAGAGCAACTTACTATTATTCTCAGTCTGTAGTCTTAAGAAGATCCGATTATCCAGAGAGACTGACGCCACAAGCCTGCCGTCAGCAGGGACTGTGCCTAGTTCGTTCGGCAGGACCTTGTTAGGTTCCCCCAACGAGTGAAGCTCCGCTGCAAAAATCGATAAACGGCATTACAAGGCGAGTACGATTATATTGCTACCATGGCCTACTGTACTAAGACGGCCTTGCATCTTT
>VOMN01001586.1:0-15516 GCA_014899125.1 Orchestia grillus
CAAAAATATTATTTTTTAACATATTCCTAATTTCGTCACACTTAATTCGAAAATTATGCCGGTGAAAATCGAGCCTTCTGCTTTCCAGCTATCGTGAATGACGAGACTTTTACGCTGAAAGAGAACTATAGTTTTCTAATATTATTTATTCCTGATTTCAATGGTCTACCAATCTTGTCAAAAACAAATGCTTGCAGTTCTTATATTTCATTTACCCAATGCTTGCTACCCCTACCTTACTTTTCAATACAATAGTTCCTCGTTACATCGCGGTTCACCTCTCTCCCTCTCGGTGCATCGCGGATTTCTGAAGTATTCAGGGGAGTTGATATCGCGATTCCCTCGGTACTCCGAGGGTTACAAACAAAACCCGATCTAAATTTCGCTTACTTTTCCCGGAAACATTTTTAGATGCATAAAGACTGCTCAGGAACGCAAAATTAGTTTCTAAAAGTATGTGGAGCTAAAAAATGCTTCAATAGAAAAATACTACAAAATATGTATTAAAGTACCCTGATGGATCACTGAAGGCAATCTCTTGTTCCTTTGGTGAGGGGTTTTGAACCTCAATACCAGCGAAGTGGGATTCCTATACTTCATTATATACTAAAAGCTGGCCTCAATATTCTATTAATTATTTTAGCTTTAAAGATTCTCAGAAGTCATTGAGTACAAATGAAGGCCAGAAAACCGCCAAATTATATTATCCTGTCGTGGAACTTGCTCAAATGTTCACATAAAAGTCATGCGCGCTGTTCTCCCTCGCTCTTTATCTTCCTTCGAATACAAGGATCTTCAATTTCCAATAAAGTTCCTTGAAGGTCAAAATTGGTGCCTCATAACGACTGGATCTCTTTCAACTGGACCAGAATTCATTATTGCATGGACCTCCTTCCTTTTACGGTGCCTGTTCACGATGTATTTGCCAGAATATTAACTGTGTGCTTAAGACATATATATGATATGAACAGCTTCATCTCCAGAAAGAATTGAAGTGGAAACGTCGTCTCAGTGCTGCCCTGCGATCGAAGTCCTGATCGCTGTTTCGAAATGAACTCGCACCTCGTGCTCAAGTTGAGCAATCCCTTAAGAAATGAGATTTAAATGAATTTAGTATCATTAAAAATGTTTTTTACATGAAAATAAATACAGGAAAGTAAAATCAAAGGGTCAAATTCTGTGTCACACTCATAATTCAAGTTAGTTTAAGCACATTAGGAGTCACACACAGCGATGATTGAGTAATTTCATTTTATATTCTAATTCTATTAGATTAGATTCTAAAAAAACTGTCACTTGATTACTAATGAAGTCTTGTCTCTTACAAACTAGACCGAACTCTCACAACTCGGGTCGTGACCCAGTTCAACTATGAAATTCATGAAGGTTTAATAATGTTGCAACCTCTCAAAAAAATAGAGTGGTAGCTTATAACACCGTTCTCAATTGAAGTCCCTCTGCATCACAGGTGAGACATTTGAAGAAGGTCACTGTAATTGATATTTCGTAGGAATACTAATTAATTTTTGTGAAGATAAATTCATGTAACCATAAAGGGTGCATTACAGTTGTAGCACAATAATGAAATACGAACGCTTTACTGCGAGACACGTTGGTACAGAACACTCAAGAAACTTAACGTAAGTGATCGAATGTTACTTCTCTTGAAAAGATTTGCTTACAAAAATTTGAAACGTGTGCGGCTATCCACAAAATCAACAGACGAGCTGTTCCACGCATATATCAGAAAAGCGTCCAGACCATAAATTAACAGATCTAAATTTATATCATTTATCTATGGATTGAATACAGACCGATCTAAGACACAGCGCTACAAGCTTCGTCCTTTAGATGCCTAACTCTAGATCGTAGTCAGGGTTATTCACACTTGTATGAGTGACGACGGGTCTCATGAATTTCATAGGTTGAATTTAACTTTCTAGGACTTGCTATCCTTTGTGAACTCTAGCAAACCAGTGCACCGTGCAAAAACCGCAGTCCATCGACCGGTGTCTTGTCTTGCTGGGTTTTTCTCAGGTTTTGAGCATGTTCTATCTGCGTTTGTTGTTATTGAGAAGTTTACCATTTCATTGTAAAAGCTAGCCAATCCATTTCGTAATTACAGCCCTGAAACTTACTCTTAGATCTCTACTTTTGTCGAGTAACACACAGTTTGTATTCAGCTGTAAACGTGTCCAATTGGGAATAAACTTTTTTCCTCTATTTAAAAAATTTCTAGCACTTGCTACATTTATCTTTCTGTACGTCTTCGTTGTCCTCGTATTTGGTGGCTCTATTAACGTCTTTGCCATAGATTTATTCTACGTGCCCAAATAAGAATATTGGAGTGAAAACTACCAGTAAGCTGCGTGATTACTTCTTTTCGCATTAGAAAAATGGAATTTTTACTTTCAAGAATGTTGAATAAAATTCAGATCTATGTTTCCCCATAATTTGAAAATTCATGTCGTAAAGAATTAATGAAAATAAGAATTTAAGTCATCAAAGCAGCAGCGTAGAACTGAGAACACAAATTGACGAGCAGATTTAACCGAAAAAAACAGCTATGGATTCAATAATTTTCTAATGAATTTAAACGCGTAAACGTTTTTCCAGCGAGATTACTTCTAGAGGAGAAATTTATATAGGGACAAGACCACCTGTAACTCGACGGGTCAATATTTTAAGAAAGCAAGATGTTCAGTGTTTTAGCACCATTCTAGTCGTGAACCCATCAAAAGTGACGAGACTTACTATGCTTCTTCTTAAAATGAATGGCATTTCCCCAGCGTTGGTGTGACTCCCATGACGGGCCCTTAGCTCAGTGTGCACGGCTAGTAGACGGTCAGAGTTTATTATCATGTATCATAGATTGTGGACTGAACTCCGCGACGTGCTGCTGGGGCCGTCCAGCAGGCGGTGCACGAGCAATGGATGTGCGGCTCAGTGCGCCTCAGCTAGAGGGTCCACTTCCCGCATGAGAAGACCCGTGGCCAACGCGCAGTTGGTATCGAAGCTAAATTTTTGGCTCTCAAATGGCAGCAGTAATAAGGAATGAAAATGAATCAATTTTAGCGTCAATAAATCTAAGCCTCTTTAATATTTATGGTGTGGGTGGAACGCAGCCAGTTGTCCCATAACCTAGTTTTGATTTCTTTCAGTTAATTTAATTTAGTATGAATTGAGTACAGCATGTTGCGTATTTATGCAGTGTGTAAAACATGTTTTAGGTATAAAGGCAGCAGTATGTCTTTTTCTGAATCACTAGTTATGAAATGTTAGCTTTGATGGGCTTGTCTTCATTTTTTTTTTTGCGCTGGTAGGCATCTAACGACTGCGGTCTGAACTAGAGTATCTTTCACACCAAACGGATGTTCAAAATTTTCTGGGCTCACAGAAAAAAGAAGACTGAAAAAAACGTGTTGCAAATAAATCGAATGAGGCCTCTTCGATCTATCACTTTGAAGGAGAAAGTTGCGAGTGCTCTGCAGAAAGACTGCACTTCAGCTGCATCTGACGGGATGAGCCCCCCTTTGACTGATGCAGTCTTTGTCACTCTCTCTCTTTCCAAGCGCAGATAACGCTTCACTGGTCTCTTTTAGCCACATAAAGTGTGATAGATGCTCAAAGCATTGTGCTTTATGGAGCGTAACTTTCAAGGTGTGTAATGCGAGATTTTAGTGAGAATCAGCACTTCAGAGGCACTTTCAAATTCTACTTCAGTATGATGGGAATCCGTGAGTGTGAATATAAACAGATGCCGCTGCTGCAAAAGCTACTTCAAAGACCGGAATTTAATTTGAGCAGAATAGTGGAACTTAGGCGCGCTCTATTGACGTAGGAAAACTCCGTATAGGGTTGTAACGGGAACATACCGTAGACGTTGTGGCCCAGTCAAACGAATGAGACGCTGGAACTATGGAGACACTCGACTAACTTACCAAACCGTGGACGCTGTCGGCTTTATTGGGTCTTTTCTATATTTCATAAGATGTTCGGTAACCTTCGCGTAAAATTTGACGATAGCTCTAATAGTATAATTATAAATTGTTCAGTAATGAACGATAAAGCTAGAAACTTTACCAAAGTGAAACTTTCAGAGAAATTGACCTCTGCTACTTAATTATTTGTTCAATTTCACTATTACATTAAATTTTTACAAGTAAATATTTTACATTTCATGAGACAAAGCCTCCCACAAAAATGAGCAAATTTCTTGGAGAAACAGGAAACAAATGCAGGTTTTCTGTGCGGGTTGGCCTCACAGGAGGCATGGTGTGACACCAGCAGGGACCACTACACAAACGAGCAGATTGGCATACCTCGTCTGTGCACACCACTCCACTGAGGAACTTCAGGCACCGTAGCTTTGCACCATCATGTCATGGGTGAAACTTTTTTTTAGTTGAAAAATATGTTGATGTTTCGTATTCGGTTAAGCGCCAAAGAATTCATTGTTCGGCATGATTTTTAACTTTGTTTTTCTCTACGAATCAACTTCATTGGATATCCATGCATATAATGGGAAGGGAAATTCATTTTAATAGCCGGTTGGCTAAAAAATCCACATAAAAAGGTTGAAAACAGTACGAAATTTAACTTCACGTAGCCTCGGTGAGCATCGGTGTAGGCGGCGCAGCCAAGCGGCTTGGAAAGAGTTGTTCAGCAGACGTGTAAGCAGAGCGCAAGGCATCGGGCAGGCAAGCTTCTCAACCCGTTATTGCATTGCGTGCATTTTTAATGCACACTTCATGGTAATGATACCGAATAGAACCGATGGATAGCAGAAGGTAGTAGTAATAAATGTTTCACTGATTATACAGTGCCTCTGCGTTTTTCCTATTGAAGTAACTTATACGTTAAGTGTAACAATGGAATAAAACTAATTCATTTTTCATATACATTTTGGAACTTAATGTCTTCTAGCCGTACTCTCAACAGAATCCAGTTTATTTCGGTGCCGCAGCAACAATTTTTCATCAAATTTTATACCTGATCCAAATGATCTATTCAATACGAGATGCTTAAGGACCAACAAAATGTCTTGAAGAGTAATGTTTTTTCATTAACGGGATAACTGTACATAGAGGCACGACCCGAATGAACATTATTGTATGGTTGAAAGCGGTGCTTTCGACGAATGCTGTGATGCGAGAGCAGTAAAGCGGCTGCAAAAGGCGAGATGAATATCGTCTGCGAGCTGAATATGAAAGGGCGGATGCAACATCTACCTCATCTAGGAAAATATCCATAAATCAAGCATAATGTAACACAGTATACTGAAGCACAATTGTTTGTATTCATTTTGTACTGCGTGACGGAGTAGCAGTTGGTACATACACAAGGTGCGCCATGAGTTGGTAGCCGAGGGCGCCCAGGCTGGTGTATATGGGTACACCTTAAAGATCCCGATGTACTTACAAATACGAGAGCAGTTCTGTATGTGCGATACAACTGAGCAGCAAAAACAGACTTTCTGCTTCAGTATTGAGTTTCATTATCTTGCTCATGTTTATCTCGTATTTTGAGCCTAATGTTGAGTTTCATGTGAGAGTTCGAACAAAATATTGCCTGCACAGTGCCAAAGTTCCGTGGTGAGTCAAGAGGAATTGCTTAATCCTTTCTCGTGGGCGCGAGTGTGTGTGTGTGTGTGTGGATGGATCCTCACAAAAGTAATTGCTGAATGAGAGAGATGGAAGAGACGTTGAATGAAGTACCAATATGAGTATGAGTAGGGTAATCGTGAATGGCGTGAAAGTTGAATGAAGTGAATGTTGAAATGGATAGACACTGAATCATATCAACAGTGACCAAAAAGAATGCCACATTTAGTAAATTTTATGAAAGGTAGTTCCAAATTGAGTGAAAATTCTGTCTGGCAAACTAAAATTTCGACAAGACCTTTTCAAATAGAAGTTTAGAGGTTGCTAAAATGAAATGAATACCGAGTTAAGTGCAAAATGAATGAAGAGTAAATGAGATCAAAGTAAGCCGAACGATGTTCGCGTGGCATAAAAGCTGAGGGACGGGAAGCCAAATAATCTAATTTTAATTAAGCAGATGCAGAATATGGAGAGTGCTAATTATAGCAAGTGCTAATTAAAGCAAGATTTGAGGGCAGACAATGATGCAATAAGCAGTTAATTATGCACAGTATTGCCCCTTTCCCGCCTCCGCTATAACTGACACGAGAGCGCGTGCTCTTGAGTCATGTAATGCCTCTTGCTTCACTGGTGCTGCCTAAAATGCTTAGTGTTTTCTATGTATTTCCATCCTTAGCACCAAAAGAACCTGGCCTAGTTCACCATCATGACATCACAGTCAAAACGCAGTTGAGCCCAAGCCTCAAGGGCAGCCGAACACAACGAGCTCGCCGTCTTCAAGAAAGCACAGCACGAATGCGGACAGCATTCAACGTCTTACACGCTCATTTGACCGTAATTGGAGCTTTTACAGCGAGAGAAGAAATTCATGGACAATCTTTATATAAATTCTTATGCTACCAAGTATGAAAATTTTATTAAATAAGTTTTTGTCTTTGTAAACTATCAGCGAGTATGGATCCCTCGAGTAACCTTTTATCTCTCAATCTTAGCTGCTTCAAAAACCTGATGTGACTTAGGCGTTACAATTGAAATGACAGTAAAGTATTCTGCGTGCGGACGTCTGTACAACTGAGTTAATGAAGTTTCAAGTCTATTTCTCTTAATATTACCTCCTGAGAAATTCTGGGATTGAATAGTTCATCAAAGTCTGGCGGCTAGAACACACTAATTCATACGTCGTCCAGTCCGGAAGTTTTGAATAGAGCGTAATTCAATTGAAAGAAGCAAATGAAGCAAGCGTGGCGAATATTATTTCAATGGTAATGCTAAATTAGACATGTTTTTGCATCGCTGCATGGCTCTAATTAATGAAGCGATAATTTAGAGTAGAGCATGTAATACAGTGGAATCCAGACACGCCTCTTTCCCATTAATTTACTGGGTGGTTAAAGAAACGCAACCTAAATTTGAATTGATACATCTAAAAAAATACTAACTTCGTGATTTTTTTTCAATACCGTTGTGTTTCTTTTATTTTTGTACATAAGTAGTGAACATTTGAAAAAATACACTCATCGGTATTGATGCAATAGTGATTACAGTGAATAGTGTCAAAAGTATGTTAGTGCACAATCGTAAATTAGGATTTCTAACAGGGAAAACGTAAGACAATAATCCTCTATAACATCATTAACCCGTACTTTATAAAATGAATATTTGGTCCTAGTACTATCTGGAGGAAGTCGATGTTAACAAGTACCAAAATGATGGAACTAGTTTAAACTTAAAGGTCGCTCAGGTCGAAAAAAATCGAAAAAATATGCAATTGAGTGGCCACCAAGCTCACCGGACATGACACCGGGCGATACCTTCCTATGGGGGCACTTGAAGAGTAAAGTGTACTCTACTACACCTGGGAATACTGATGACTTCAAGGAAAGAATCTCTTATGAAGTAAATGTATTGAAAGAAAATCTAGATTTAGTAAAAAGCATTATGACAGCAATGAGAACATGGATTGAATTAAGTTCGGCAAGAAATGGAGGACATGGGAAGGGAGTCGGTGGTTAGTGAGGAACTAAGACCAAAAATTTATTTATAAAAAAAGTGTTAATAAGGTTATCAAGGAATATTGTGTAAAATTTTCCATAATAGAAATTTTAATTTTATGATTGTGAGCAAATATAAAGGGTGGTTAAATTGTAAGGGTCGATTTTGAATGTGAATCCCACCTAAACGTCAAGTTTTCTTTCTGCATTTAATTTGACATTCCTCTATTTTAGACTAACTCAATTTGAACCATGGTAAGATACACAATCGAGCAACGCGTTAAAGTTATTCAGGCTTGTTATGAACCTAATTTGTGTTCTATTCAAAATCAACATCGGCCCTTCAAATTTAACCACCCTATATTTTGTCAAAATCCACTATAATTAATATTACTTCAATACTGATGAATGTATCTTTTTAGTTCTCACTAATTATATACAAAAATTACACACACAGACAGTGACATTTAAAAAAAATCATGATTGTCTTTCTTGATATTAATTCAAATTTAGGTTTTATTTTTTACAGCCACCCTGTATGTGTATGTACGTATATTTTTCCGAATTAAATCAGGATAAACACGGGTAACACTGGTTTCTGAAAAAACTGAGTTGAAGTTCTGACATTGCTTTTGATTGGAACAGTAGCTGAATTGAATCTTAAAATGAAACTTGAAAGCATGGAGCCATAGCTTGAGCAGCTTTGAAAAATGCCCAGTTGTTCGAGATGAACGATATCACTGAAATTTTTCCTATCATATTCAACACAATCTATCAGTGATAGATTTTTTTCTTAAAATACACAACTTTTGATACACAGGGGGGCGAAAAAGTTACTCCACCATTTTGAACATTCATTACACGACAAATAATACTGACATAAAATAAGCTACATATTAAATGAGAGAGAAAATCTTGAACTTTTATAATTTAAATACGGTATTCTTTAAATGTTCTCCATTATGATTTAAACAAGCGTATTCTACGTACAGTACTTTACATGACTCTTTAAAAAATATCTGAAGTTATTTCGGTGATTTGTTCGACCATGTTATTTCTTAATTCACGAAGAGTATTAAGCACATTCATGTAAACCTTTCCTTTAAGGCATCCCCATAGGAAAAGAATTGCAGGGGTTAATTCAGGAGACCATGGTGGCCATGGGACGTCACCATTAAGTGAAATTAAACGACAAGAACAGGCAGCTCTTGGCATTACCACGGTTTCTCTTGATGTGTGTGGTGTCCCCTCGTCTTGTTGGAACCACAAATTCTGCATGTCCAAATCTTCCTGTTGGGGCAATAAATATTCCTGTACCATATGTCTGTAGTTGTCTCCTTCAATTGTCACGGTTGCACCATCAACATCCCCGAAGAAGTTGGACAAAGGATTTTTGTACTCGTTATGACACACCAGACGGTAACCTTCTGCGCATGCAGTGGGTGCTCATGAATTGTCCTCGTGTTTTCATCCCACCAAAATCGGCAGTTTTGTTTATTAACATGCCCTTTGATATGGAAATGGGCCTCATCAGACATGATTAGGCGTGAGGTAAAAGTCTCATCATTCGTCCGCCATAGAAATGCACGTGTGAAAGGCTTTCTTTGTTGGTGGTCCGTAAACTTTAACAATTGTGTGTTACTGGAATTTTGCATGGAAACAGTTCTTAGTTTTTTGTTAGAATGCGTTGCATTGATCTTCGTAAAATTCCTAGTTAAATGAAACGTTGCCAAGTCGACGTTTTAAAATCTGCTACAACACTCAATAAAACACGTTGAATTACATATGCATTTTGCACCGATCTCGGTCTGCCAGAGCGTTTTTTGTCTGCTGCTGACCCGGAATTCCAGAATCTTGAAACCATTGCAATAAAGCAATGTTTGAAAGACCTTTATTGATTAAATGTTCTTACGAAGTTCCTCTGAACTACAATTAATGATCCATATCGAGAGAAATAACTTTCCATTATCTTTGCTCATTGGGCCTTGCTATATTTTGACATTTTTGGGATGTGATAATTGTATATATTTCAATTATAAAATATACTTCAAATCCGTATTATCGACGTATGGTAAAACTTCAAGATTTTCTCTTTCATTTCCTTTGTAACACACATTCATAGCTGTATATGAGTTACCGTTTAATAAATTTTCAAAATGGTGGAGCGACTTTTGCACCACCCTGTAGTACAGTATGGCAGTCATTAACGAGATGAGTGCCAAGTAAGCCCAGAGACAAAAAATTAGTCCCCTGCCACAAACATGGAGTAGGACCTCCGCGAGCACGAATTATGGGGCCAATTCTAGAAGGTATTGAGTCTACAAGTGTCTTAATGCACTCCTGGTCGATTTTAAGCCACTCTTGCATGAAGTGATCTCGAAGCACGGCCACAAGAAGTGGACGATCTTCTCGACGCCTAGCTTGTCGTTCTAGGTAGTCCCACACATTTTTTGTCGGGTTCATGTCTGAGGACTTAAATGGTCAATCTAAATATCTGACATAACCTGACAGACAGTAATGCCAATTAATAACAGTTTTAGCCCTATGCACTCGTCAGTTGTCATCCTCGAAAAGGGGTTCGGAAAACAAACACTATAGTTCGAAAAACAGTAGGTGACTAATTTTTTGTCCGAGGAGTTCATCAACTATGAGCTGTATCATCCACCATTTGTACTGATTGCTGCAACTGTAGCAACAGACAGACGAGACAAGTGGCGCAACTATCACCCACTACCACTGTCAATTGTCTTTCCTGTAAACCTTTTCTGCGCTGAGTTATCTGCACCCTCTACTACATTGGCCACCAAAAGACCCATCCTCAAATATATCCACTCTCAAACACAGTCATAAGCTATCCTAACTTTCCTAGAACTCAATTGTCAACTACTTCAACCGTTAGTCATCTCAACATACACCTAATTACTTAATTAGCTTACTGTTTCACTAGTCAACTATTACGCAAGTCAGCTGTTTCACCTGTACCCAGTTTCGGTCGTGAACTGCCTCAAGCCTCAGCTATTTCAACAATCAACGATACGTAATGGGTCCACTATTGCAGCTGCCAAAAATCTCGAGCGCCAGCTGTGTAATATGAGCTCTCCACTAAAGCGCTGCGGTCCAGCGGTAACGTGCTTGCCTTCCAGTCTGAAGGTCCTGGTCGCATCGCCGCAGTGGCATCGTGCTGAGCCAGTTTATAGAGTCACCGTGTGCTTCGCGTAAGAAACCAAGACAATAGGAAACTCCCCAGTTGAAGCCTGAGAAGGCAGATGTACAAACAAGCTCAGCTATGGGTAAAGCTGTCGACATCAAAAGTATTGAGTTATTAAGCGTTTGAAAAATCATCGTCGCATGTAATACATTAATTAACTTCGTAGAAATGAACACAATAAAATTTAATGCTGCGCCCGCCAACAGCCTCATACCTCACTTCGGGATAAGACAAGCGTCAAGTTTCAACTTTCGCTAAAACTCTGCAAGACTCAACAATCAACTTGTTTCAGTACAACGCGCTGAATAATTAAAGTGAATGCTTGAGGCCATGCTGCGGCGACGTGCGCCGAACCTATACAACAGCCTACTGGTAAACATGGAAGTTATTATTTGAGCAACTATATCCAATGTTGTAAAGAAAATGAATATTTAATGAGAACAGCCACACAAAGTAACACAGTTCAAATTATTCTTGATGTCGTTCGATGGTCTTTGTGCCACAAATTTCAAATATGAAAACTTCAAATCCAACATTGAG
This sequence comes from Orchestia grillus, assembly GCA_014899125.1. NCBI lineage: Eukaryota > Metazoa > Arthropoda > Malacostraca > Amphipoda > Talitridae > Orchestia > Orchestia grillus. The sequence continues at coordinate 11,343 of VOMN01001586.1, forward strand.
TTTAATCCACATGTTCATTGAAAGGAACCAAGATTGTGCATGAGATGCATCAAGATGTATCGGGTGTCGGAAGCAGAAGGTTGGTAGATTTATGTCAAATCCAAAATAGAGGTTTTGGTTACGCACTAAAGAAAAAACACTGATAAAAATGATACCTACGAAAAACGATGGTGGGTCTTGTAAAGGCTGTAACTGGCGTAATTACTTCTGGGTGTAATTCAAAACTACGCTACTACATATTTACTTCCTAAATCGACTAAAAAGGTACTTATACTCACTTGTTAATTTGATACTACTTGAAGTTGCCAAAATTACCTCTGATACGTCTATAAAATTTCATCATTGTTTTTCGACTGTAAATTCATTAAAAGCGTTTGAGGAAAAATACCGAAACATTGTCTTCATCTAATCAAATATAAATATGCATTTTTTTTAATATTGCATAAAAACCTTTCAATTGTACGAAATCTGTTTTTCAGGTACAGCAGACCGCTCATTACAGCTACGCTGGAGTAGAGCGCCACTGAAGCACCGAACCAAACACGCGACATAAGGGTGCCCGCACACCAAAAGCGTTAAAGCGAGAGTGCAGGCAAGCGAGAGTGCATGAAAGACTGAAAGACCATCTTCAGCACGCTTGCAATCTCGCGCATGCACGCTTTTGGTGTGTGCACTTGAATGCATTACCGTGTTCTCAAGCCACTCTTGCATTCTCGCATGCCATCTTCTCGCTTTAACGCTTTTGGTGTGCGGGCACCCTAAATCACACCACACACCACAGACAAACCCAACACACACCAGAGACCAACCCAACACGCGACACAACTCACACCACACACCACAGACGAGCCCAGCACACACCAGAGACCAACCCAACACGCGACACAACTCACACCACACACCACAGACGAACCCAACACACACCAGAGACCAACCCAACCCGCGACACAACTCACACCACTCACCGCAGACAAACCCAACACACACAGGAGACCAACCCAACACGCGGTCCGGCTTGAGTTTTAACTAGCAACTGATATCGTCAGGGAATTTCTAAAACAATAAAAAAAACTCCTACAACGCACAAACGTAAATCAATTAGCATGTTGGGACATTGTGCATTAGATTCTAATTGATAAAAATACTACTAGCCACAGAATGGAACAGGCGAAAAAAACATGTAACACGCGGGAACATTGAGGTAAGATTGGAGCAAGGGCAAAGAACAACGGAAGTCACAAACTGAAATCAATCATAAAACGTTTTACGGCTGGCACCATTGTCTGTTTTGATAAAGTAGCAAATTGCAAAAAAAAATACATCCCATTCAGAGAATGCGTCGGAGAATAGCTCCATTGTTAGTGGTTTCAATAGTCCTAGTGACAGGACGTAAATGAAAATTGAAAAATTAGTACTCGTAATTTCACTAAGAGATGCTGAGGTCAAATCTTTACAGGGCATGCATTTTACTAGCCTTTCCTATTCACTCTCCGTAGAAAATAAGGATTCTTCTATTTTCAGAAAAATTTTAGCACCGATAATATCACGTAAATCTAAAATCTTCTCATCAATTGTGTGCCAGCAGTAGACATTGAATTTTAATTTTGTATATAGCAGTCTCAAGCAAAAAGCTCTTTCTTCAACATAAATTCAGAGGTAGCGCTAGTCACAAGCTGATGCGGAAGTTTCTAAATCGAATATCAATACATTTACATTGTGAGAAAAAGTCTAAGCTTTGCGAAAATTTAATTATTAATTCACATTCTGGCCAATCGTTTCATTCACAAAAACATGAACAACAATAATCGACATGATATAACAACACAAGGCAACGAGTTCTTGAGATGTAAGTTGATTTCTGAATTTTCCCTGACAAAACTGCTCAGTCTAACATACCCAGCAATTTTTTTCGCTGTGAGATAGAAGTAGTAGAGACGGTGAAGAGATTTACAGTATCCAAATATCATCGCACGCCTAGTGAAATCTGCCTACATTGCTTCAGCAACGAAAGTTAAAGAGGAAAAATAAAACATTGTTGTGTTTTCAGATGTTGATCGTGAAAACTAACTTCAAAATGATTCTAGTTTACTTCGTGCTTATCGTATTTCCTTAATTAATAGACGAAATTAAAGACCAATGACTCATTCATTTCAGAACATCAAAGATTATAGAAACAAATTTGTTCACCAGAATTACAATCGGTCAACAAAATTTAGAAAAATTCCAACGTTGCACATCAGTATGATTCAAGCTCGCCTCCAATAATTTTAAAACTAACCCTTAATAATCGAGATTAGGAAGAATAACTCATCACCTAGAGCTCTGCACATGTATGTTTTCAACTGTATTTGCAAAGTATTTCAGATAACAGATGGCGCAGTTGAGCGTTGCACGTTATAAAACGAAGTATAACGCAGTGGCAAAAATGAACCAAAAGAAAGCAGCAGTAAATTCAGAATTTTGAAGTTGAGTCTAGTGAAGCGATCTCTCATTGAAAACATCAAAGCGATCCCCTGCAAACTGCACAGCAGGAGAGCTAGATGTTGAAATACGACAGCGCTGTAAAGAAGTTCATTAAATTTTAGCTTCATATGCGCAAAAACTCGAATCACTACAGATAAAACCAACAAAACTTAAGCTTTTGAAATCCGTCAGCTTTGGATTGGCACGATGGATGCGAACGCTAGCAACCGCCATGAAAACGTCAATACTTGAATCATCAGAAAAAACACTGGCCGGTGCTTATCGGCAAGAAAGAGAAATGATAGAAGCTTTCATCAGTGATGAGTGCAACATTATCGGGCGGAGTAAGGCTATAAATCACCTCCCACGAGGTCAAAACTGGCCTGTTTAAGAAAGAAAAGAAGGCATCGCACGTCTTGTAACGTCTGCAAACTTTAGAGCCCCGGCAGGTGGTCAACTTTACTTTACCGGACGGACTTTGAATACCAATGGCACGCTTAGATTACTTGAAAGCTCGAACTTGATTGCTGCAGTCAGTTAAAAACACAGAAAATCTTTATTTTCGGCTGATAAAAGTAGCATCTCACATTATCCCATTCGAACCATGCAGCAACTACGTAAGATCTCGATTATATTGACATTTTCCCTCGCTCGCAAGCCATCGAGGTAGTTGATAAACAAAAACTGTGCGACGTGAAATTTGACTCAAACACTTGAGAACTTTCTCGGGTGAATTTTGCATCGCTAGCGTTGCAGTGGGCTTTGGCTGAACGAACCGATGTTTCTAAGCGAGGCTATTAACACGTTGACTCCGATTCTCCACGCAGGTAAATTAACATGCCGACAAATATCTCTAGTGTGAATTTAAAAATGAAGGATTTTGGTTGCACAAATTTGGTTACTCTATTAATTTTCTTTCTAATCAGAATTACCTTATTCGATTGATGAACACAAATTTGACTAAAACGCGAAAATTTGTATTTATACATGATAGTGCTTTGGTTACATTAGTTTAGGTTAGATGATCGGGTGTACCATATATGACCGACTTCGGAGTTTATATGTTAACTCCGGGAAACTCTAGGAAAATTCTGAAATCAACCTTCACGGTTGAAGGTCATCTTGTTGACAAGACACGACAGTCTCTGGAGCAAGAAAGACAATTATACTGAGCCGCACGCACACAGGCAAACGAGCAACGAGATCCGGAAACAAACGCCTCGGTGATCAATATCATCCAAAATGGATGGCTGTGCGCGCTCTTGTCCATGGTAAGAGAGTTGCACGTCCAGAATACAAGCACGCTCATGCCAAAGCATTCAATCCATAAATTCGCAAGATTTGGCTTAGAATGAACATTGTCCCTCTACTTTTGACGTCAAACTTGTTTCTTTATATCATATATGATGCAAGTAATGCGATAAAATAGATACATTGGTTAAAATGTGGATAAAAATACATCAATAACGCATCTTGAATATCTTGAAAATGTTTGGGCCTTTATGCCCTGACCACACTGGGGTGCTGCCACTTTGTGTGCATGGTGTGCCTTCGCATATCCGTGAGCTATTGTATGAGACCGTTTCCCTCTGCCGCCTGATGATAATGCGGCAAGGGAGACCTATTGGGGATAGTCTGTAAAAATTTATCCAGCTTCTTCTTGAAGAGGTCCAGGGAACCATCAAATTCTCTCAGATCTTTAGGTAGAGAG
>VOMN01001592.1:0-10678 GCA_014899125.1 Orchestia grillus
TTTGATTCGACTGAGGTTCCCCCGAAATAAATCTATACGTGAAACTGCTGCTTCTTTAAATGAAAGTTCACTTCATTTCCATTAGCAAATAATTGGAGACCAATTGCGAAGCAATACATGCTCTAGTGGACGTGGGTGATGGGTGGCAGGACGACCTCCTAAAGCGAAGGAAGCTCAAAAGCGTTGTAGCCTGCGAACACGGCCATTCTTCTCGATAACACACGCCCAGTTCCGTTGAATTCTAGCGGATTTATTTTCACCAGAGGAACAGAATGTCCAACATGAAAGACTAGCTGATTTCAGAGGAAGAATGGACTTTTGTGTATTCTATGAAACCTACGGAATAATAAAGATGACCTAAAGGACTCTGCAGGGTAACATAACCTTAACTCGTTTAGGCTCAACGATCGTTTTCATTTTGATTTCTTTTAGCTTTCTTTGATGTTGTAATATATTGACTTTATAGGTATAAGTCATGAATAATTTCAATTAGAAAATTGTGTGAACATTAAGATGTACAAAGTCCGATGATTTGCAAGCAATGGCTACACGAATCTGTCTTGTCGCAAATGCATGAAAAATGTTATAACTTATTTTACATCAGAAGTGTCAACCGCATTGTACAATCAGTGTAATGTGCTATTATATTTGCAATAGTACGATATTGTAGCTAACGAATTTTTTTTTCCAGAAGTGACAATGAATCAATATAAAAAATAATGACCATTCCAATTACGAAATTTCTTCGGGAAATTGCATCGAAGAAAGAAATTTTTGATCAATGCAACCTAATGAGCAGCAGTGATATCGAATTAAATAAAGAAAACAACTTTTATCGACTGTCGCAACTAAACGGCAAAGCCTTGTATGGGAACACAACATTCTGTTCTCTCATTTCATCCGGTCATTTAGAATTCATGACGTTCTTTATAGCTACCTAGCCAATTCAAACGTGTTGAAAATGGGTATTTGAGGACTTGTTTGATTTCTAACTATTTTCAAGCTTTATTTACCAATTACTACTCTCCACCGCCAAATACGACGATGGCCTACCGCCAAATCTTACGCAATGCTTTTGTAGCTGAGTTTCAATTCCCCCTTACGGATTTCAAATCGTTATCTTTCCCATCGAGACAAGGACCCTCAGCAGTAGCGTCCCTGTAACTTATCCTCCAGGCGCTAAAAAGTTGGTCTGAGAGCCATCGTCAGACCGAGTACAAGCAATTCGCCCCGAGCTGCCTCACGAAGCGCCGCCTGTTGGATCACAACTACTGTGCGTGATCATGAAAAATTTTGCTAACACTTGACTTTTATTTCAATTTTTCTCTTGCCTTGGTGTTGCAGGAAAAACATCCAAATGTGAACAATTAATTTCTGTTCCAGCAGATCGTGATTTCTGGCAATTTAATGGGAATTTGTTCCTGCTGTTTGCCCTGTAGCAAAAATCCTGCCTATCTGTGGGACCTTGCAAACGTTGAGAAATGACCTCGTTCTCGGCTGGAGCCTTCTTATCTGAACAAACTGCCCAGCTTTTCATGAGCTCCTCTAAAATGCAACGCGAGTTGCATTGCGAAGCACAGCAAATATTCACAAAATGGGGTAGTTTTAGTGATTCTTACATCAGTTGTGACTTCGAAATGTATCAGACCTCTTATTGTAGCGTAAATGGTTATATTTTACTGGCTAATTATTTTTGTTTCGAATTTGACTTGAAATTGTTTTTTGCCTAAAAAAAGCAACATATTCAAGAATGATGCATTAATGTGAAACTAAATGTATGTACATTCATATCAGTAAATACATGTACATTCATATCAGTAAACGTATGTACATTCACGTTAGCAACCGTATGTATATTGACGTCAGCAAGCGTATGTACATTCATGTAAGTAAATGTAAGTACAGTATCTTTCGGCGAAGTATTGGATATTTATTGTACCTTTGATGCGGCGTTTTTCTGAATGTCATATTTTGGGAGATGCGACAATTCCCTCGGTCTATTTAGTATAGATCGATTCTGTCTCCTAGCTTTGTTGGACTCCCAGCGGAAGGAATATTTTCGCGCTCCCTCGCAAGCAAAAGGAAGCTCTCAGCTGGTGCTGACCGAGCTCGTTCTTGTCGGGAAGGTGTCTGCGGGGCAGACACTTCCAACTTGCCCGAAAACTCACCATATGAACCCTTTACCGACTTATTTATTTTAGCAATAAGGCTACATCTCCAGTTGTACAGCTTTTTCAATAGGCGAGGAAACGCAAAATAAACATTTTTTCACGAATACCATGTATTTCAAAACTTCTTAGTTTTCAAAACTTCTTAGTTTTCAAAACTCCTTAGTTTTAAAAACTCCTTAGTTTCCAAAACCCCTTAGTTTTCAAAACTCTTTAGTTTTCAAAACACTGAGGTTTCAAATGTAACCTCGATACACAAATCCATTCGGAAGAACTTCCAGACCTGTATTGACGCAGGTGGCAGGCATTTCGAAGAGTTATTGTAAAATATTTTTGATGAAACATCGGTTTTTCTGGTATTCGTTTCATTTAACATTATGAAATTTCTCAGAAACAGAAATACTATTAACTTGGTATCAAGGTTAAGTTTTAAACATCATTGCCATGAAAAGGAAGAATGTTTGAAATGTTTTGTATTAATGAAAAAGTACTTATTTTGCGTTTCCCTGCATACAGTCAAAGTGTGTAGTTCTCGACTTTTGACACCCTGTATATACGAAGAGCCTGCATCTAGTTGGTAACGAAAAAATAGCGGCATCACTTATGAAAGAGGTTTTTGAAATTCATACAAACGGTAAAGGGTCAATACTGCGGACCGTTGAACTTCGACTGAGAGCACCCTCTCCACTGACGAGCACTCCTCCACTGACGAACACTCCTCCACTGACGAACACTCCTCCACTGACGAACACTCCTTCACTGACGAACACTCCTCCACTGACGAACACTCCTCCATTGACGAACACTCCTCCACTGACGAACACTCCTCCACTGACGAAAAACTCGCCACACGAATAAAATTTTGTAAGAAAATTCATTTCGACGTACACTAAATTTTGACGCGATTAAGAATTCGCTTTATTCGTAGGTGGGAAGAATTTTTTGACAAATTTTTGTTCGCATGGTGAGTTTTCTGCTAGCGGAGGAGCACTTATAAGGCGAGGCTGAGCTGCACTGCGGCTGTGGTACACGTAGAGACGATCAAAGCGCCGGTAAAACAATGTAGCTTTGATGATACGATTTTGTAAATGGATTGGCTTCTGTGGAAATGCAATATGAGTCGCGCCTCAATATTTGAAATTGTTTTAACGCTACTCAGGCGCTTCATTTGCTAATGGTGCATATGAAAGTCTGAGAAATGAGGCGTATGATTCACGGGAAAGTCTGAGAGCTTTGAAAAATGATGTGTATGTATTAAGTTTAGGAAATGATATATAATATGTCTGAAAGTTTGAGAGGTGAGGCAGAAGATGCGTGTTAAAGTCTGTGAAATGATCACACGATCTGCTGTATCACAGCGCGCGCTGCTATGACGGCCACACCAGAGCTCAGGACTCGGGTACCCTCACTCCTGCGGTGATGCTCTTCAGGGACCCGAATCATAACACAGCTTTCGAGTGTAAACTTAAATTCATTTCAGACATTGATAAGCTAGACAAGATGTCAACATTCATTGAGAGAATTACGATGCCTAGGAATACTCTAGTAAAACATTCTCCGTAGCACCCACTAAACGTGGGTGTGCGTGCACTCAGGGCGATAGCGCAGCTTCCTTCCCGTTCGGCATGAGCTGCTGGTGGAGCTCCTCCTAGTCGTTTGAGCCTCGGTGACTCGACCACACTCAAAGTATATGTCTCGAGTCGAACACTGCCAAGTCATCACCACTTGTAAATTCAGGCTTGTTATGGATTTCATCTTTCCGCTCCCAATTTTACTAATTGAAAAACCGAAAGGTTTATTGCAGAAAGAATACTTTGTATGTGACTGATTTCGGAACGAATGATTTTTCTTTTTTTCTTTTTTTATTATTTGTCGTGCAAGCGCACTATGTATGTGCATATATTTCTGCAACCAGTTTTTACCCATACCAATTTTGCTTTATTTTTCGACTTTTAAAATCTACTTTGCCAGAAATACAGAAAGTTAGGCCAACCGAGTTCAACTTCATGAACATAAAGTTAACTTCATATTGAAATTTTTGCCAGCAGAGATTTTATTTTTTCAAACCGTTGCAACAAATTAGAGTAACAGATCTTTTGTGTAGTAGACGGTAGGCACTAAGCTCAAGTCAAGAACCTCACCCCCAAACGGTCTCGGTAGGCTCGCAGCAGCGTCGGAGGAAGGCGCGCTCCTGGCTGGCGGTGAGAGCGGTGTGGTTTTCATGGGCGCTGAGAGGGGCCGGCTGGCCTGCAACTAGGCTGGAGAATGAGTCCATTCTTCATAGATTTACGGACAGGATTTGGTTCAATACTCGAAATTACCGGCCCGTGGCACACTGTCCTGTAGGAGTTGCTGCTCAACGGTACCACGAAACGTTGCAGAAATTTATCGGGAGCTCCAAAAAACCAATAGTATGCACACCTGTCAAATTTACCCGTATTCCAAATGGAGATTTTTTGCCATAAAAGAGAGATTCTCAGCTTTCTTGGGGACGGACGTACGAATATATGTTTGAAAATGAGAAATTCAGATCGAATTTATTTTAGGTTAGAAAATACTAAAACAGTTTGCTCTGGTATGGAGGGGAGTATGCCGCTTGTCTCTTCTACGCCGAGAGTTGTTTGTAGCAGAGGTGGCTGCTAAAAAGTGTAATTTCACTTGAAGCTTCGTTAATTTAAGTTAATTTCAATTCCATGACTAAAGAGATACATCTTAATTTAATAGTACAAGATTTGATAGTATTAGGTACAGTGGGCTCCGTAGAGCAAGTGTTTGTCGCCTGTTCAAGAGGTCCCGGGTTCAAGTCCAAGCGGAATACAACCTTTGGAACAAGCATCAGAAGCCCGACATTCTTGAAAGGTAGCACACCGTTGTGACATGGGTCGACGAACACAAATATCTTCCGAGAAATTTAAAATACAAATAATTTCGAGTACTTGACATTGGAGCTAAACTTGTCTGGAATAATTCTTTTTGTTTAAAAACCCATTTCTCAAAACTAAAATTATTACTCATCTCGCATCACTCACTGATCTGCAGGTAACAATAAAACATTCATGAGAATTTTATCTTCAGAAACACCCACATAATATACATTTTTCAACCAGAATGGAACATTGGTAAGCCGTCCGAGTTTGCACTCATAATTATTCATAAAGACTGGCTTTAAGAGTACATTATGCTGCCTCATCGAGCTGAAATTTCACATTATTTGTAGATTAGCTTTATCCTATCAGTGTATTCTCCTGAAAATTTATGGAGATTACTTTACGGTGCAGGAGCTTAGTAATGACTTAATTTAGAATAAATATGTATATGATGCGTCTTTGAAAAATATGGGTTAATACCCCAGTAGTCCAGCAACAAAGAGAACGAACTCGTTATTTATTCAACGAAATAGAGGCGCCAATGCGAATAAGTGCGTTTGGCAGCTGTCACATTATGCTAACGCCATTAACATATTAATCAACTAACTTATTTTAATTATTCTCTTCAGCCAGCAAGCACTGAAAACAGCATGCTCAGAAGCGTACATTTCTGTCGATGATCAAAAATCAGAAAGGGACTGGATCAGCTGTCCAGGAAAGGGCTTAGATGTTTCGCTTTGATGGTCGGAGGGACGATTTTGACGATAGTTGGAGCTGATGGCTCCTTGTTCGTAAACAATGAGCTCCCTGCGAACTATCGAGAATTTTGGTTGATCTTAACCTTTTCTCGAATTAAACTGACATGGAACAGACTGCCCGTTCGCCATACGCGGCCATCATCACGGGAATAAATTTCTTGTCGTCCGTAATTGAATGAACACATCCGTTGTTCTCAGGGATTAGTGATTTAGTTTTAAAAATTGAATGTTAATCGGCACTAAAAACTGCAATATATATAAATGAATTATGAAAAAGAGTGCTCAAGAACGTTTTCAAAATTATTTTTTCTCAGACATATCTGATCAGGTTATCAGTAGTGTCAACTATGATGGGATGATTCCGATAAAACTGCGCGTGTGGCAGATGGAATAAGCTCTTCTCCGAGTGAAATAATGGAGACTATTGGCGTTAAATCAGTAATTTTTCACAAACTTCCAATTTTTAAGCACATTGACGAACTCGAGCGAAGGTTGTTTTCAATTTGATGTAAAAGATTAAGAATAATTGCTGGAACAGCTGTCTGCCTTTAATTTAATTACGCAAAAATGAAGTTCTTGCTGTTCTGATGTTTTGAAAAAAATTCTGACTCGTTCCAACTGAACAAGATAAATTTTGCATTTTCTATGAAGATCTAAGAACATTTGTGATGTTCTTTACAGCAAGTGGCCTGGTGTCTCAGAAATCCTTGAGGACTTTATAGCTGGACCGTCCATGACCCGCGCGTCATTTGCAGCAGCTGGCGGCACGAGGTCTCGTAGACACTAATCCCTCAGTGGAAATCCTTCTCACAGTTCTTATGCCGGACACTTGGCTACATGAGCGTCGGTTTCTAGTGAAAAGTTTCTAGTTCTTACTACCCGTCGATAGGTTGTTGGTTTTCTGCGATGCACTTCAAAAATTACAAACAATGCTGCATGCTCCATGAAATACATGACAACTGAGGTATAAATGTATTTCTTCTATTGAATAAATTCTGCTTCCACGTTTCTCAAGGGGCACGGAATAATCTGTGCTGTATGCTCTGTAATATCATGAAGAATTTCACGGATCATGTCTAGCTGGAGGTTGTCCGCAGAGGTAATATACTTCTTGTACATCTCCGCATGTCAGGTGATCTTTTGATGTGATGATGACCTGCTGCATGCAGTTGCTGTGATTATGCTTCTATTTTGCTACAATGGGTCCAAAACGAATAAATCTAATGAAAATAAATAATATGACCGAGTACCGGAAGGCGTGGCTGCAGAGCAGAAAATTCGCTTATATGAGAAATTTGACGGTCTAAGCAAAATTGCAAAAGGCGTGACTGCTACACAAATTGATGATCGGTTTTTGAATGTATCCGAGCCTACATTGAGATCGATTCAAAAGAATGAATAAAAAATAGCAGAATGCATTTACAGCTTAACGCGCCTATGTTATGTACTCACGTGGCCTCGCAGCCGTTGAGGAAAAGAGGAGTTCCAGTAAACAGAAATGTAATTTGTTCTAGGGCTCCATCCTGGTAGAAGCAATTAAAGCTCAACAAAATAAAAAAAGGTAACTGCCAGCAAAGAATGGTTTGAGAAATGCTAGAGAAGATTCCACTTGAAAAATGTGCTTGAGTTATCGGAAGCAGTTGGTGATGATGCTGATGCAGCCTCAGGCCGTTCCTTTGCATTCACGAATATTATTGCAAATGTTATTCACCGAGCCAGTGGTTCATGCGGCGAAACCGGCTTATAACGGGAGAAATTACCCTCTCGTACATTTCTAACCGAGGAATAAATGATGGCATCTTGCAGGGTTTTAGCTTCACAAAAATACCCTGACCCTCCCAGCTTGGCGGAAGGGTTCACGGTGATGGAACGAACATACAAGCTCGCAGGGCTCTCAGGGCCACATTCTACGTGCACTTAGGAGTGTTTAAAGAAATCAATGGCTTCTACTTTAGCGGATAAATGAAGATAAATGCTTGTTCTTTTTCAGAATGTGGTGTACATGTCTACTGGAAATAATCATGTACAGTACCGTTCGTAATTAAAGTAACGGAAACAAAGAAAGAAGATTGTTACTTGAAATGTGTGAAATGACTTGGAGCAAAATCTTTGTGAAATATAAATATAATCAATTTGTATAAATTACGTACGAAATTTTGTGGTATCCAATATATACGTTATTGAACAATTCAGTTTGAAACAAAATTGAAACCTTTTGTATTTGTCAAATGGTTAAGGACCGGATTGAAAATTCCGTGATAAAGTACTAATGGTAAAAATTCTACATTTTTTAACGAGCAGTCTTTTATTTTTGGTAGCTTCGTTGCATCTTTGGCCACATACTCTAATTAATTTCCTGCAAAAACGTGCCAGTTATCCCTTCCGATTCTTCCTTCAACAAATCCCACAAGTGATCTTGATTTAGCGGAGTTTTCTCCTGAGCCCTCGCTGCCGTGATCTGCTAAAGATTCTCGATTGGATTTCGGTCGAGACGCAGGTGATGTGGCCAAAATTTTCATTGCCTGTTCCCTTGGAAACCCACGCTGTTTAAGCGTGCAAAGGCTTCGGTGAATAAATGAATAGACCCGTTTAATGTTTTCAACTATGTATATACCTCACAAGATAGATCTTGGGCGTTCCTTATTCCTACAAATAACTTTGTCAGTGCACCTAAACACTGTACGAGCGATGTGGTCCACTGGTGCATCATTCATAGTATCCCCGGAAAAATTGCGTCGTCGCAGGAATCGTACTAATTCATCACTTCATAGAATTATATCCAAAACTCGATCGCAGTACGCGCCACCCCAATAATCCTCTTGCGACAGAGTAGCAAGTGAAATGAACTGCAGGCTGCATTAATTTAAAGCCTTTTTTGATCTAAAATTGCTTTAATTGCCACGTCTCAATGTTCAGCGGTATGAAAACGGAATCCGTCCCAAAGCTCATCGAGATCAAAATAAAACAGCCCTTAAGCACGGAGGTTGTAACAAAAATGAAAAAAACAGCTTGCATGTGAACTAAAAAAATGCAAACCTTCAACAATTCCAAACTGAAGAAAAATTTTCTTTTGCACATTTCGTGCCTCTCGTAATTGTCTGCAAATAGTTACTGTTCAGCATGCAGACAAAGAGTAAATTTGCGTCGATGTGTGTTTCCCAAATCCTTTAGTGTTGAGATAAAATCTATTTCATTCGAACAGAAAAGACTCTCGCCCATTTTTTTGTGGAATTTCACCTGCTGTTCGTAAAAGTGCTAGTGCTGTTTTTATTTTCCATCAAACAGGAATTCAGTGTGCGTGGATTTAAGTCTCCTCTATAGTAAAGTCTCGGAACCATCGCCTTCTTTTTTCTGCTCTCCGCATTTGGACCAAAGTGTTCGTGATTCAATCTTTGGAGAGGCTGATTTAAGGCCGAGTGATCCTGACGTACGACAAATTGCCTCAGCTCAAGAAATGGTTACTTTCTCCGTAGATTTTACTCTAACTTACCTGGGTTTATGGGCCCCTCTTCAGCATCGATTTAGCGCTTGCCGTAGCCAATTTTTAAGGAAGATCCCCTCGATCCTTTGCCATCCCTTACGGTGGCGTGACTTTTCTGAATACTCTGATAACTTCCAATATTACCGTTAGAAGAGGTTCTTAATTCTATCATTTTTGCCGAAGTACATCAGCAAAAATTTTTTTAATGTTTGAGGTAAGTCACGTTAGGATGAAATTTTTCACAATTTCTGGCACTTCATATCTAATCATTCGCTTTCAACACATAAACCGTTTCTATAAAACCAAGCGTTCTGTATTTAAAGAAACATTAAAGAAACAGAAACTCAATGAGTGACTGTCGTCACTCATTGAGAAGCTTATTCTATTTCATTTTTTCGTGGAACTGAAACTGTTACGACAAAATTAAATTGTTCTCCGTGCTGTTGTCCTGGGTCGTTTGCGTGTACGAATTAAGTTTTCGCTTTTTGAAGCGTTCTCTTTTGTTTGCGCTGCGAAACATTTGTTGGGTTGTCTTTGATGGTCGCCCAAAAACGTAATTACATTAAAATAGCGATTTTTCTGTGGCGAAGTTTGAGCCCCCAAGGCTCACGACTGTGCAGAGCCGCGTGCAGGCAGGTGGCGCTCGCCAGCTTTCTGTATCTAGGACCAATTCTTTGAGGTTCTGCCAGCACCACATGAAGGTAGTAGTTTCGAACTAAAATCGTTTTTTTTCCCAAACTAAACGTCTATTCCACGGCCATCGTTGCTCTCGAGCGTGAAATCGAGTGTGCAAGCCACGTTTGAAAACTGTCGGGACAGCATTCTGCAAGTGTCGAGTTACACGTCTGCACATCCCGTGACAAAATGTTGAAAGAGATTGCACAGCCGCGTGGTGAAGATTTGGGGTTTTGTATATCTCATAAAGAAAAAAGTTCTCAAGTGTTCTGCGCTGCTAAAAACTAAAAGAGGAAAATAGATTTTTCGATCGGAAAGGTACTGGTTCTTCAAGAACTAGTGAAAACATGCACTGCGTGTGGTTTTAAATTTCATAATGAGGGAGCTAAGTACATTTCGAATGATTATACTGATTTGTAGCTTTATCTCAGTAGGGTGTCCGATACGGCTCCTTCTCGATTTTCTGCGATGGTGTATTTTCAAATAAAATTTGATCGAGAGCTGTTAACCAATTAATTTCGTGAGAGATCCCCTGGATTGCCGGCTAATCTAAGCCAAAACTTTTGGTGACTTTTTAAAGTGGTAAACATGTATTCAAGAGCCTGTGAAATGACTTCTAGCTGTGGGATTTGAAACAAATAGTTTAATGTATGAATTATGAATTGGACGTTTATTGGTGTAACCATGTTTGTAGCAGACTATGTTGTAGGCTAGACTTTATCTTTAGGT
>VOMN01001593.1:0-37825 GCA_014899125.1 Orchestia grillus
ATAGGAAAATTACTACTATAACGGGCTAGTAAATGGAGCAGTAAAAGGGGAAAATCCCGCGCCAGTGGAAAAAACATACGAGAAGGAAGGCCTGCAGCATCAAATTAAGCTCTACTGAACAAATGCATGGAAAAATTGAAGAAATACATGGAAAAATTCAGGACTAAATTGAGCATCCAAGCTGCATTTTTTTGAGAAAGCAAAATTAACTCAAATTTTTGTTTCCAAAAACGAACTCAGACTCAACTCTGATTGTTCGTTTCACCAGCGTCGGAAGCCACTGGACAGCGAGACGAAGACATTCTCCGTAACACCAAAAAACGGCGCGCATGAGATGCTGAGTTGGCGCTGTGTTGCTACATTACCCAATGGAGACACCAAAACTGCTAATTTCAAGGGAGAATCTCGGGCGGTGGCTGAGAACAGTTCTCAACAAGATGACATGCAGACCTGGACGGCTGCGTTGCAAACTGCATGCAAGTCAGACCGAGAAATTCGCCCTCGTAACTCTAACTAAATGCTCCTCAGACAGCTCTGAGACGAGGGACTGAGGCGCCGGCCAAATTATTCGCTTAACTACTCACGGAATGCTGAGTGGACTAACAACTAGGCGACGGAGGCCAGGTAGAGAAAGAGAGCGCACGAGGAACGAGTTGGAGCACAGGGACAGAGGAGGGAGCAGCACACCAGCGCGATGGAGTAAGGAAGATAAGACGGCGAGTGGCAGTACGATAGAGCAATGCACAGGATAAAAAAGAACCCACGGAGAACAAACACTGAAAATGGCAGACCAACCACAGATGGCTAAAGAAGACACCAATGCTGCTGTGTAACAACACAACAGAAGTCAAAGAAAACAATAAGTTATCAGTCGAAATATGAACGTTTGGAAATGCCCAATTAAATGGCATGGCGCGATGCAAGACCAGGGTAACCACGAAGCCGCCGCCCTGAGCACTGCGCTGAGGAGAGCAACAGACCTGAGCGACACAGTAGCGCTGCAGCCACAACCCGATGCGGCAAGAACACAGCAACACAACCCAACAACAGCAACAAAAGCGCAACCGTACAACACACCACAGCCACAATAACAAACGAGCGGCAGTAACAACACAACAAAAGAGCCAAACAACAACAATAACAACACAACAATAGACACACAACAGTAACAGCACTGAAAAAGAGCCACATAACGCAACACAACAACAGTAACACATCGATAGAGCCAGACAACAGTAACAATACAACACAACAGTAACAACACAACAACAGTAACAACCCAACACAAGAGCCACACAACAACAGTAACACAACACAACAGAGCCGCACACCACAAGAAGAGTAACAACACAACAAGGCACCACCAGCGAGGAGGCGGCATCAGGCCGTGAGAGGCTCACAGCACATGCGGATCACGCCGAGGCGGTGACGTATGGAGGCTCCTGTGAGGGGGAGCTGCCCCCCCCTCCCCCTCACACTACTGGCCGGGCAGTGCGTGCACCTACACTTGCACGCACTGCTGTGTGCGTGCACGCAGCTGATACTCTGTGTTGCTCCGCAGCTGCAGTGGTGTCGGCATCAATCATTTGAGGCTGGGTTGCCTTCTTGATTATTCGGTAAACTTCCCTCTGGTTTCTTTGTAGTTCCACGGTCTCTCTAGCTGTGAAGCTGTGCACACGCACTACTGTGTGCGTGTACGGGGTGGTGCACACGCACTGCTGTGTGTGTGTACGGGGCGGTGCACACGCACTACTGTGTGCGTGTACGGGGCGGTACACACGCACTGCTGTGTGTGCATGCAATTTCCCAAAGGAATTCCACACAGAGCGTGAAGATTAGGATCGTGGGATGACATCCTGGCATGTAAATTTCGTCGTCCGACGGCAGGGAATTTGGATTGTAACTCAGGAACTGACAACTCGACACCAGCGCGATATTGCCATATTCTCATCTATTCATCCGTGTCCTTATAGAAGTAAGGACGCTGCCCGAAACATAGACCTTGGCGTTGAGATGACGCTTTCATACCAGATGAACTCTTTTTAAATCAGTTCCAAGGAGCGAATGGAAATAGCCGAATGAAATGAACGTTGAGGGTTAGCACTAGCGCACACACAGGCCGAGTCGGGGCACATACCATGCTACGGGTTATGATACTTCCAATGTGGTGAGCTTCTGAGCTAGAATGTATGCCGGTCTAATCGTAAGCTACAGAAATAAATAAATCTTCACAAGGCAAGAAACATTTGGAGCAAACATGAAAGGTGAAGTCCTGCAAGGAAGCAAAAACAAGTTCAATTTAGCGACCGATTTCGTAGACGCGATCGCGGCCCATGCTTAGTGGCCAGACAAGAAGGGACTATCAGAGCACGATGGAGTTGGAAGTATCCCACCGCAGCGGCGCACACGGAGCAGAGATTTCGTAAACTTACTTGTTCATTTACTTTCCATTCGTCAACTTCGTCTCCACTTTTCCGTATATTTTGCGGCTACGCATACCCAGCGCGCAATGGCCTTCTCTCAGGGAAATCGTCCATGTCCCCTAATTTTTTTACTCGATCTCATTTTGCAGAGCTCATAAACGAATGCACAATTAACCTCTACCCGGAAATGGCGGAAACCTTGCCTTGGCTCAGCGTAACCCGATCCCTGGTGTCGAGTTCCCATTCAAGGCTTCGCGCCATCAGTGGCGAGATTAGTTAGTTAATTAGTTAGTTTAAAACTTCCTAGCCACATGGAATGCGATCTCAAGAGAGCGAAGACAAGGGAACATTTCGTAATGACTATAGAAAACAGGGAATATATGCACAAAGTGTGTTCCTACACAGGATCCCCAGGGCAAAGAAACACCAAGTCAAGAATAGATAGGATGAAACATAAACAAGAGATAGCGAAGTAGGTGTGAAAATTGAACAAGTCAAGTGGGCACGAAAGATAGAAGTCCTCGAAGACGTTGCTGTAGCTGAGGTAACCTAACACAGTGTTCCCTTGGGGTCGCCAGACTCCATCGCATTTACTGGACAATATTAACTAACCTAACTTTACAGCCTGTACAGCCTAACTGTACAGCCTAACTGTACATCCTAACTGTACATCCTAACTGTACATCCTAACTGTACAGCCTAACTGTACAGCCTAACTGTACAGCCTAACTGTACAGCCTGACTGTACAGCCTGACTGTACAGCCTGACTGTACGGCCTGACTGTACGGCCTGACTTATACCGCCTGAGGAGGTCAACAGAGAGAGTGCCACGACAATACTGCATTGCGTACTCCCTGACTTTTCTGCAGTCAAAATCAATTTAAATAAGTTTAATTCTTAAGTCATGACTATTGGGAATGATTATGAACATCGTTCAACATCATCCATAGTAGGTATGAAACGTTCAACTCACTAAAAATTGATCGGGACTCAAAAGAACGTCCATCTCCACATAATGATGACCGCACTAAGAATAGCAAGTCCCTACAAACATGTGGCACAGAAGTACATTTCAGTCGACGTCGGATCAATGACCTCAGGAAAGCGCTTTGTTAAACATTAATTTAGACCAGGTAAAAACATTTCATAACTCGACGATTTTCGACGGTTAGTCCCCCTTGAGCAAACAGATTTGGGCAACAGCAGTCGTCCGACCTCAGCGGAGATTAGAAGTCAAATCAAGCTTGCGTTTCTTGATCGGGCTTCGAGTCTCCTGCACTGTCGTCAGACGACTTCACATCTGAATAGAGATCTTTAACTTTCTCTAAACCGAACCTCGATTGAATAAATCATATGAGAGGAATAAAACTTTCCATTCTCAAGTCCCAGCTCTCCCTCACACACGGTCAAGTGAGATACAACTCACACGTGCGCAGTGAACTGCTCGACACGACGACTTGTGAGTAAAATGTGCGTTCAACATGGAATCTCAACGATAAAAGTTACTGAAGAAAATGTTCGAAGGATGAAAAAACACGATAGTCGAAAGATCCATTTCTCTTAAAAAAACATTGAATTCTGTACCGCAATTAAGTATTCAATTTAGAAAACGCAAAATCCGCCGTACCTGCACAGGGATCAAACGACACAAAGCCGCAAGAAATTCTCATCTTCAAACTGACTTCATCTACCAAGAAACAAGGCTGACGAAAGAGACGACGACTTGCGCTCTGAAATGCAATCGAGACGCTGAACGATGGATGAACCGAGTTTTTGATCGAAATAATCCCGCTTATAAATTACCTTCACGGTCAACAATAGCCAATGCACAGGTTCGAGTCGAGTCCGAAGTCGTTAAAATAGTTGAAGCTCAAGTAAAGCCTTTAAACGATAGAGGTCTGAAATGGAAAGCTTTCGCGTAGCAGTTTAACTTCTCGTGGGACTTGTGCTTTAATATTCTTTTTAAGTAATAAACGTACACGGTCATCCCCCTCCCCCCCGATATAGTAGATCGGTGTTGAGAGACACTTGGAAAATAGCATAAGGGGCTTAACCTGTTAACGGTCACCGCCCAGGTAGCCAGCCGGTGTTGCATTCACACGGTATGTGTAATCGACAGCGACCGTGTGAATGCAACAACCACGCGGACATCATATGATGTAAATACCCAATAAAAGGTTACGAGAGTCCTTGTTTTCGGGAGCATTGGTAGGCACTAAGACAGAAGCGCCAACCCAAGCGCTTTCTCTACCAAGTTCCAACGCGAGGATAAATCGCTACCCGCAGTGGAACGAGCTCTTGGGCTCGTGGAGTGGACCACTGAAGCATGTCATGTCTGCCGTACACAAGGAAGCAATTTTGAACGCAACCTTGATCGAAAAATCGCATTCCGCTTATTCGTACGTGACGCTATAGTATCCTCTTAGTAAACTTTTGGACTGCAAGTACGCGTCATCTTAAAATGTTAAAAATCCTGCTACACTAGATAAGACACGACTATATTTGTGGGTAACAATCGAGTTGCAACTGGAAATGACATCGCACAACTTTCCAGGCCATCAAATGCAGTAGTATTGATAATATTTTGCGAACAAGTAGGCACAAATTCAATAAATCGCATCGACGTCTATGCCCCACCTACCTCGTGCGAGCATTTGCATCCATGCTGCACATTCGATGAGGCCCAAATCATGAAACGCATTTGCAAGACTACAAACAAACAATACAGACACTAATGTTCGGACAAACACTTCCGTATTGTACATCCCTCCATCACTAATTCCATGACAAACACAATGCTACGCACACTCATTCCATGACAAACACAATGCTACGCACACTCTTTCCATGACAAACACAATGCTACGCACACTCTTTCCATGACAATCACAATGCTACGCACACTCTTTCCATGACAAACACAATGCTACGCACACTCATTCCCTGACAAACACAATACTACGCACACTCATTCCATGAAACACAATGCTACGCACACTCATTCCATGAAACACAATGCTTCGCACACTCATTCCATGAAACACAATGCTACGCACACTCATTCCATGCTAAATGCAACACTACCCACACAGTCTTCACAACACTACTCACACAGTCTTCACAACACTACTCACACAGTCTTCACAACCCACACAGTCTTCACAACACGCAACACACCACAACACAGCCTTCAGACCACAGCCCCGCCGGCACCACACTCGAGGGCTGCCGGCAAAAAGCCTCTTTGGGACGATGGCCGAGGCCCGGCGTTGGCTGATAGCGATGAGGTACGGCAGAGGCTAATCCAAAGCATATCAATGCTAAGAGTGAGTCGCCCGTTATGTAGATGAGACTCGTCTCGGGAGCGCACTGAGATGAATTACTCCAGCAGGAAAGCGAGCCCCACATTTCAATAAAGCAGGAGCAATAAAAAGAAGAATCGGCGCAAGGCTAGGTGAACGCGTGGGCGAGGCGCATTACAGTGATTGCCCTCGCTTTAGGATCACGGAGAAAAACTCTCAAGATCGTGTAAAAATCAAGGGGCGGAGAACTTGGCACTCCAGCGACTGCCGTATCCTTGCAATGAAGCACACACGTGCAGTCTCGCATGCCGGTAATTCGCCCTAAACAGCGTTGTAAAATGAACCACTACCGCACGTACCCTTGAACATATGATTTTGCTACATCCAAGAGAAAATTCCGGATAAACAACACAGAAAATTCCGTCAAAAGCATGGCTGAAGCTTAGCTGTTTAGCTCAAAACTCCACAAGCACATTTTTCTTCTCGCGAGTTTGTTTTGGGCGAAAATTGGCGGGCGAGGGCGAAAGAATCATCCGCAATTAGTAGCCCGTGACAAGCTTTCATGTCGATGTTAGTGGGCGCAATTTTAGCGCGCCAGCGGCCGCCCAGATATTGCATCCCCGAGGCCGTGTTTTGGGTCCCCATAGCACCATTAAACCCGTCCACGCCGACACATTGCTCTAATTTTCCATACGACGACGCGCTAAAAACTTATGGACACGTCCGTGATTGGAAGCAGCAGCTGCCGGGGCAGCCGAGAAAACGAGATCTATGTCAAGGTTACGAGACACGACTGAAGAAAAGTGGCACAACACGTCTGCACAATAGAAAATAAAATACCGAACAGGAAAGAGAAAACTTCAAAGGTCTACAGTTAACGGAAGATATTCAGAAGACGGAAGGACCAACTTTGCTCACACAAAATTACAAAAATATTTAACTGAAACTTGGAACATACAAACATACCTACTCAACACAGTGGAC
This sequence comes from Orchestia grillus, assembly GCA_014899125.1. Taxonomy (NCBI): domain Eukaryota; kingdom Metazoa; phylum Arthropoda; class Malacostraca; order Amphipoda; family Talitridae; genus Orchestia; species Orchestia grillus. The sequence goes on from VOMN01001593.1 coordinate 6,711, forward strand.
TACATGAAATGGAAGAAATATTTACCGCATCCACATCAATACCGCAGTCAGCCTCACTCTACAAAAGAATAATAAATCTACCGAAAGGGTTTTTACAAATCGTTTCTACAAATTTACAAATCGTTTCATTTTGTTCGCACGCACAACTCATGGGCTGCGCGGTGGCCTGTTGACACAACCGCGAACGCCAAGTTCTGAGCGAGTCAACACAAGTCAGTAGGGAAGAGACACGAGCGTCCTTAACGTCATCCTCCAGCCAACAAAAAACCATTAGCCTTCAGAAGTTGCCTCGGTTCATAATGCCGTCATTGAACTTCACTTGAGAGAGAATGAAAACGGCGGAATGTTGGTCCAAAGAGAAGCGCACGAGCGTCTTGGTGAAGGAGCGTCACACGAGAAGCTTCAAAGCCTGGCCCTCATCAGGAGTCGCCATGGCAGCCAAGAGGTCGCTCGAGCTCACAAGAGGGCCAACATGTACACGCAACATGCATGTACAGTGCTGAGCGGCGCACTAGAACCCTTTGAGGGATTTAGTTTTTCTTCTTCCACGTATGTCTCAGTTTGAAATTTTTTCCGAAGAACGGGATTTGCCGCGTGTGAAATCACTCTTCATAAAAATCAACACGATAGAATACAGAATAAAAACCACAAGGGAGATTACGCCGAAACTTCTCGCCTTGGTCTCCAGACACCGGGCTACAGCTGGATAAAATAAGAAATCTTAGGCTTTAAAAGGTATACATGCTGAGCACACAGCCGCGCAGCCAACTTAGTATAACGGACAGACAAGTCAAGTGACAGGTCGAAAATGACAACACTTACTAACTTCATTTTCAAGACGAATGGTATTTTCCCAGAGAAGCATGTAATGGGCCGATCATGTACCTCAGTTTCCTTCGAAATCAATATTCATAACGAAATTGAGTGAACAAAATACTGCCATATCGTATTCTGTGCAATAATGCATCTAATTTCTTTTAAATTAGACTGGTTTACGATACGATATTCAGTATCCTATCTACGATACTACCGCATATCATCCCGGCTTGAAGTAATACGTATCCCCAATGAAATACTTTTAATGATGACGAGAGACCAACCAAGCACTCAACCAACTGTATTATGTTAGAGTTAAATGTATTACGTTCACGGTAGCTCAGGACACTCTGGGTAACGAAATTACCGTTCATGGAGTTGAATAGGTAGTTCCAGGTACAACGCATCTCAATTGAGCGGCCAACCAATCCTCTTTGATGCTCCTTTCAGCGCGTCTTGAGAGGTAGCGTACTTAGGTCAGTGTAGCAAAATGCTCTCAATCAAGATAAGAAAGTTCTTTCCGGAACTGTCGAGCGAATGACTAGGACGTTTTTCGATTACTTGGTTTCGACGTGAAGAAATATTTCTCAAATGTGACGTTGAAATGTGACGCCGATCGCAGAGCTCGCAAGGATTCAACCGTATTTGACAGAAGTTATCAAACATATTTTTAAAACAACAGAACGAAATGCGGCAACTGAACCTGAATACTCAGGTCAGTTCCTGTTCCCCAGCACAAGAAGTGGCGCACGAAACTCAATGCTAAGCACAATCATTAATTACACTGATTTTATAGCAAGTGAAGAAGTCTAAGCCTTAACAATCCAATTAAGTAGCATTGATGTGTAGAGTGGAGAGCTGGCACACCACGTAGGAGGTCCAATCAGCTGTCGTCGCCCCACAAATAAGCCACAAAGCAAAATTATATATATATATATATATACTGTCGCAACCGCTGTGCTGTGAGAAATCAGAGCAAAGGTACAGAAATCGCTCACGGAATGAACTGGTATTTTTTAGCACTCGTCGTAGGCCCCTAAAGTCAAAGGATTGCTCACTCCCATTCCGGCAAGCCGGAAATGCTCTGCTAGATTCTAGAATGTTGTTGATATCCGTGTGATGCTTTGAATTACTCGCTACGTCCAATTTTGCTCACAAATTGCTGAGGGAAGATATTTCTTTACACTAAACACGATGTTGATATTTCCTCGGACATAGAGTACCCAAAATAATGGTGTTTTAACACAGACTAAATTGATTATTTAATTTAAGAAATTGTAAGTTTCTCTCATTCACCTCGAATCATCATCATCACGATTCACGGTTCTGAAAAAACAACTGACAGTTCACCCAGCACAGTCGTCCAGGCAGATCCCACACCGGGGAACAAATGTTCCGAAATGGTTCGATGAAGCACAACTCCATCAATAGAACGTCAAATTACTCCTCTCAGGAGCTCCAAGAAAAAGCGGGGGTCCCAGCTGCAGGCGACTCAAGAGGGACGTTCAAAGGCTAGCGGAGGTACGTGCCCGACGCTGAGGGGAAAGGACGAGGGGAGAAGTGAGCTGCTCCCAGAGCAAACGGAGAAGTCAAGAGGAGGTAGCCAGCATCTGCGCCAGCAATTAGCCGTTAAGAGCAGCATTAATCTGGAGTAACGGAATAGGCGCACCCGCCTCAACATCCTGCCTAGCCCGTAGCTGTAGCGCAGCACCAGACCAGGGCTCTCGAGCACTGCCTCTACAGCCCACGACACGAAAGTGATGCTGCACCTCCACTGAGGGGTTGAGGTGCATGTAATTAAAGCCACGCATCAACCTGGGACGGGAGTTTGTGTCGAAATAAGAAGTACGCACCTCAAGCTCTGATATTAACTTGAAGCAACGAGACACGCGAGTGAGCTTGAACTAATTCAACTTCACTAACAGATGGTAAAATAAAAGATTCAACAAGAATATGGAGGAAAATCTACGCTGAAGCGCTCGACTTCCCCATCGAATTAACAAGGAAGAAAACCAGGGCGGTAAATGGAAGCTGTGGGAACAGACATGTGTTGGCGCAGAGTGCAGCGGAAGAATGCGGTAAATCGCGAGGATGATCGCATCGAATTAGACTCAACACTGCACGGTGTGCAATACCAGATTGAGCAGCGAAATAAAGCTATGAAACAGACAAGCGCAAACAAAGGATGGAAACGATAGGACCGAAAAATACAGGTACACGATGTAGGAATAATACTGCATAAGTAGAAAATTTTGGCACTAGTAACCGTGACTGAATGCACAAGGCAGAGCAGGTTGTTGGTACGTACCCCAACGAAGAGAAAGAACAAGATGAGATGTATTGTAGGCATACGTATTAAAATTAAAATTCAAATGTAACGAAGGTGAATTTTGACGACGTAAAACTAATTGCTGACAAAGCAACGAATGAAGGAACTCCAGATAATACATTAGTTTCAAAATAAAAACATCATGAATTAAAAAACGCTTAAAATGTGATATCTTCAATGCCTGGACACACACACATGTTGCAGCGTTGGGCTTGTTTTCGCTTCCTATAAAACTATACACGCGAAATAATGCTTAAATAATCAACTAGAATAAAAAATATTTGCGAGCAAACGGGAATGAAACTAAGAAACGGCAAATGTTTCGCAAGTACATTAGTGGCACGTTTAAATAATTCGACTGTTGAAAATAACTGTTCTAAAATCCAACAACGAGAGAGCTATACATTTATCGTACATATTTGCTGCAAATTATGCAACCATTGTACCATTATGCACAAACTCTTGTGATGTCAGTCAATTAATACATTCATATTTTACAAACAATTTCCTCACAGCAACGTCATTTAAAAATGAATCAATGAAGCCACAAATCTAACACCAAGCACTGTTTCACGAAACGCAAACATCTCCAGCCGATGAAATCGCAATAATTAATTAGATGAGCGCTTCGGTTGCACTACACTGCAAAATAATTTCGAAAGACAAATAAGAGTCCGTTGATTAATTGGGGAGGGAATCGAATGAAAATAAAATTTAGGTTGGCTAAAACACATTAAAAAATACACAATTCGAGAAAATTTAACTGCGGTATGTTTTTCTTGCAAAATTAATTACTTATGAAGGTGATAGAAAAAAAGGTATCTTAAGAACATTGTAAGTAAAACATTTCGAGTGTAGACCCATCTTCGTTCAAAAATTCTGCAAGAATACACATCGTCATAAACATATTCACATAGAAGTCAAAGAGAAAAAACTGAAGTTTAAAAATAAAAAATTCAAAAATATAAAACATAACCACATAAAAATGAACAAATTGTTCGTGAAATAAACCAAATAGATGATCAATAGATAAAATGCAGCTGACAAACGACAATCAACATCAAGGTATAAGTCCGATAATTTGATCAAATGCTCATACTGCAATTGTTTGTAATCAATAAATGATGGATAAAAACGATGGAACCTTAAGTATAACAGACCTTAGTACAAATTCTGACAAGCTCAGTTCAGCACAGCTATTAAGCTGTGGGTAGAATTCCAACGATTAAATAAGGCTTATTTTACACTGAAGGCCTGATAACGACACGTTTATAGAACATACAAACGCACAGACTGGTTCTTGACAAGAATTCTCGTTAGCGCGTTCAAGACGTCTACCCACCACGCCTGAACTTACGGTAACAAGGATACCCAGCACGCACCGGGGCACGCAAGAAAAGGTACCCTCCTTCACGCATCCAAGGATACCCAACCTGCATTATGGCATCGATGAAAACTCAGAATCCATGCCTAGGAACGCCCGCTCCTGAGCCCAGGCGGCTGAAAGCTCACTGGAAAGCGTACGACAACACCACTGCAGGATCAATGATGGCAGCTAACTCGGCCGCACCCACGCACGCAATGCGGAAGACGTACGACACAAGTTTACCAGTTAGGCATTACGGGAATGTAGGTACCCTAAGGGACCCAAGATGACGACACCTAAACAACGAACATGCACTAGTCAAATAGATGCCGCGCGCAATACGCAACTGCAACACGCGACAGTTAAAATAATCGACCTCGATACTTCCTCATGACGGAGAATGAAGGGGGCAGACAACTCGCTCGCCAATTCACACAACCAAAACGGTTACACAAACGTTTATTTATCTCGGGTACCTTGTCCACACCGTTGCTTGGTGTGTCTACACTAATAGCTCTCACTAGCTTTTCTGTGTCGCGTCAAACACGAATTCCTCACTCTAGAATCAAGGTCTCCACATGAAGTCAGGTGCGGAAGCTACCCTTTCGTAAGATAGTATTGAAGATTTTTTGATTCATACGCATGCTCTGTTCAAATCAGTCTCTAGTACACACTAACCACTTGCAGTTGAGGCTGGAATATTATTTCAAACATGGACTAAATGACTCAAAAAATCAGGGGTTTCCTATTCTCACGGTTCATGATACCCCAATTTCATTACAAACAAGTGCAAGACCCAATCGTTTCTACCTCCTCGCTCTTAAGGACAAATTGTAATGCCGGAGAGCGGAACTGAGCCTTGCACAACACAAGTCAGCAACTGAGGTGACGCACTAAACCCTAACCCCACACAGCAGGTCTCGTCTTCAAGAGGCCGTGCTTTGTACCAGCAGAGTCGAATTTTCGTGAAAAACTTCAATTAGATACATAACATCTTTCAAATTCACAATCGGAATTGCACGGAAAAATTAACCCTAGCACAAAATGTTTTAAAATGTTAGAAGTCACCTATTATGAAAACGGATAAAGTTTAACGAAAAACTCAATCAGTACACGAAATTCGTTTTTCCACGTAAGCAATTAGATTGCGGATGTAACACTTTTTTCTAGAAGCCTAGAAAATTTATCAAATTTCTGAGAACGCCACAATTCACAAAGTAGCTCAAAATGTAGCACACATTACAAAACATCAGAAGTTGAAGCAATAAATTGCACAGCGTACTTGGTTGAGAGCACTACGAAACAGGCTCCGAAGAACTACGGACGCCTGAAAGGAAGTTGTAATTAGTTCACACGGTACCCAAACGAAACGAAATCTTCACAGCGACGAGAAAGCAATCAACTGGAAGTGATGAAATGTCAAGCGAACAAAGGACGCTAGATGCTGTGACGCACGCTGATAAACTCGACGCGCCCCCCACACAGGAATAAAAGGAAGCTCCATCTAGAATAGAGATACCGAAATTTGGGGTCCAGACACCGTGGACTTCCAGGAAACGACTTTTGGAAGACCGACCGCACTGTGAGGCGTGAAATGACAGTTTCTGTCAACGCTGCTGCCGCCACGACGGGCAAAGAGAAAGAGAGAGAGAGAGAGAGACGGAACCTCGTTCCAGATTCGATCAGCTGCCAAAAGGAAAGCAATAATGGACATCTGGTTCAAATGATAACACAGAGTACGTGTCTCAGTTTCGAAGGCAAGGAGGCGATTCCATGAAAATTCGATGAAAGATCGAAATAATTAATTTGAAGACTTGAATCATTTAGATAAAATCTCTCCTGCTTGATAAAGTCTACCAAAATAATTCTCTGCGTGACACCAAAGATGGTCACTTCATGAGGGCTTCCAAATGTCTTTACAGGCGAAGAGCCGGTTCAAGTCTAGCACACAATTCTAAGCAGGCACAGCGAAGAGCGCATCAAGTAGCACAGCAGGACGAGGCGGCTCACAACTTATAATTGAAATGAAAGAAAAAGCGAGCAGCCCCCGCCCTGACATCTCAAGACGAGCCCGAGATCTTTTGCATCTTTGAGACGCTCGAGGCAGTCCAAGGCAAGCCATAATGGAGTTCAGAGACAATGTTCACAAGCAGTAGAGAAGTGCAGCAACAGACTGGCGGTGGCGGTGGTGGTGGTAGTGGCGGTGGCGATTGAGGTAGTGGTGACGGCGGTTGTGGTGGCAGTGATGGGTGGTGCTGTGACATGAACAAGAGATGCTTGCCCGCTTGTATTGATGGTAGCGCTGATGGTGGTGAATCAAGACATCAGAAGCAGAATAAGCTCCATATTACTTCTGACCGAGACGTGGTGTTCTGGCCGGAAATAGTTACGAAAGGGAAGCGCTGTTTACATCGACACTGCGCCTTCAATTCACTAGAGCTCGTCATTACAAATTCTTAGAGTAAGTATATGTATGAAGAACTTAATATTGATAATTCCAAGCCTCAAATACGTAACAAAATATGAAGAAGCAAGTTTGACCACGAAAATTCAGGTTTATCACAAACTGTGACACTGAAATTCAGGGTTCACACTGATTTAACTAAAGCAGAACTTCAGTCTAGAAGTAACCATTTAAATTTTCATGTAGGACATTTGATGCAGCAAGAGTTGCACTGAGTAAACGAGAGCCGTGGTCTGTTATCCAGTTATTGCTGAAGGTTTACTGACACCAAAACTCCACACTAGCCATTGAAAGAGAAGTTAATTGTACACCGGCACCACACAGCACGGTAAAAAAAACAGAACAAGAGGGAAGCCCCGAGGACAATAATGTTCGAGTCACTCGACTCGGTATCACGAGAATACTGATACAAGACAAACAAGACCCCAGTGATACAAAAAATGAGCACTCGTTGCAGTCAACGTCACCAAATATAACATGGGAGGATCGCGCAGTCTCTCGTAGACGACGATTTCGACGAGAGTAGCGCCCCAGTACATCACAGAGCACAGCACTGCACCACGAGCTGCAGAGGGCGGGCTGGGCGGCAGGACGGCCCGCCACACAGAGCACAGCACCACGAGCTGCAGAGGGCGGGCTGGGCGGCAGGACGGCCCGCCACACAGCACAGCACTGCACCACGAGCTGCAGAGGGCGGGCTGGGCGGTAGGACGGCCCGCCGCACTAAATCAAATGCTAAGCTTCCGCACTGCAGCTACTGAGCCTGGCTCCCGCCACCCGCTCTGGGGTGTGGATGTTTGCTAAGTCGGGGGACGGGTGCGGTGCACGGTGGTGGGGTTGTCATGAATGGGGAGGTGGTGTGATGTATGTAAGCACCCTATTAAAAAAATCAGTTCACAGAGAATCTCATTCTAAAGGATGATTTTTACTGCAATAAGTAAATAACGTTTCATGCAGCAAAATAAATATGAAAAATTTCAACAACTGAACAAATAAATTATCCATCACTCACAGCAATGAGTTTCAAGACCTACAATTGGTATGCAGTAAAGCACCCGATTTCATGAATGGAAAACGTTAGTTACAAGTCAGTCAAAAATCTGATACGATTTGAGACCTTCATGAATCAATGACGCCGGCCCCCAATTCACGAATTACTCTCAAGAGTCTCTGGAAGTACGTTCGAGAATTAGGGTTTTCGTGAATAACGGCATTGTACTCCTCCCCACATTTTATTCAGAGTCCTATTTAGAGACCTGGTCGATGGTTACGCTTGGCGATGTTGGAAATTCAAGGAGTTTTCACGTAAACTTATGTGAAAAGTTTAAACAAGCAAAATTTTAAACAATCGTGGAAAAATGGGCTACTTATAATCAAGCAGAACCTTGATTTGAAGCAAATCAAGTAAAGAAATAATCGAGGATGACTAGTAAGAGACTTAACAGGTTTTATTCGAAACTTGCAATGTATTGAGAGGGGTGCAACTTCACTCATCCCAAGCACAAGTTACCTCAGGGCGCGATGCAAGAAAATTTCCCGCCCTGAAAAATAGAAAATACTACCACAAAATGGCGAGGACATTCGAGTAGCAGCTCGGTACTCGAATTCTACATTCCATTGATTCTACATCAGAGGCTCGGGAACTTTTGCCTGAGAGAGCCATGAAAGTCGAATATTTTTAAAAACATTGACTTAAGAATCATATGAGGTTATTACAACGTTGAATACAAATAAATATATTAAGTCGCATTGAAAAACATAGGCAAAGATTTATCTGTGGGCCAGATGCGATCATTAAGAAACGCCAGACCTGGCTAGCGAGTCACAAGCCATCGGATCCCTTTTCTAGTTAGTTAATGCACAGGAATGTACATGTCGGTGTTGCAACGCCGATTGTTGTCGTAGGCCAAAAACTCGTCATTTAAAGCATTAGAAATGTTCGGCAATCGTAAAAACACTTTGCACACCAGTTCTAAAAATAGTAACTTTGAAATCAGCAGAAAGGGAGTGACTGAACATATCACAGTCTCTCCTCATGCCGGGGTATGGGGACGTTCGGTATACGTACACGTATTTATCAGTTAGAGGTCACTAGCTGTGTAGATGCGTATGCCAGACGCGTGAGCCAAATCGTTCGACATAAAAACCCCTTTCGAAACAGATCTCAATGGCAGATTGAATCGGGTGCGTGATGAACTGCGCAGTGGTCGACATCACACGTAAAAGTGCAGCTGTACGGCAGCACCTTGGCAGCTTTATGCACTGACTGCAGCAGAGGTAAGTACCTGGTATACCTACTTAGGTAAATACCTGGTAAGGTAAGTACCTACCTACTTAGGTAAGTACCTACCTACTTAGGCAAGTACCTACCTACCTACTTAGGCAAGTACCTACCTACTTAGGTAAGTGCTTTTTAGTACCTGGCGGTGGCAGTACTAGGGAATTTTACCAGCAAGTACTAGGAATTATCGAACTTATACCCTGGAAAAAAGGACGGATTGATGATCCAAGGAGGTCACAGAGGGAAAGTTTATTTACAAAGATATTACACTGATTAATTAAATTTGAATATCAGTAAATGCACACTTAGCGTACATGACTGCGAAAGCAACTGACTCTCTCGTCTGTACCCAGCGTGGGCGGCACGAGCTCTAGAAAACTTTGGTATTTTTTAAGGGTTCCAAGGAGCCCACAGAGGCTCCTCCTTGAGACGGCAGAGGCACAGAGGGTACGACGTATCGCGTGAAGAAGACGCGTTGAACAAAATATAAAAATTGAAAAATGTTAAAATCTTAAACGATAGAAAAACGTGCAGATTTCACAGACGAAAAATGTCGGAACCAACATTTTCGAAACTGAAATAATTTCCGTCGCGGAGAAGTTCCTCGTCACTCGAGGAATGAAATCCCACCACCGGGCACGATAAGCGACAAACCGGTGGAGTAACATTGAGGAAGCCACAAAGCCAGCGCAGCAAACAGCGATGTGGGGGCCGCGCGCCCCGGACGACACCAAGCAGCCCCCCCCCTTGGCCCGGCGACATTTCCATGAGAGAGGATGCGGCGTAGCGTTAGTGGCCGTTGCCGCTCCCACAAAGTGACTTGTTTACAATAGGTACAAGCGGCCCCTCTTCAGAGTAATGCAACAATGGAGGACAGCAGCTTCCGGGCGAGGATGACAAAGCCTCGAGACGCTCCAAAGCGACATGACAAAGTAACGGCATCGACTGAGAATGGCAAGCGCGAGGCGGTGGCTAGCTCTTTTTTGCGCGCGTTCCAAATATGCGTCGACATTTATCGTGTTACCTGAGAAGGATGCGCTACACGGTTTCTTTGAGTGAAGACTACGCCGGACAAGTTACTGCAGACAGCGTCCCAGCTCGCGACCCCGACAACACAAAACGTTTTTGAAACGCGCGTACAGCGTAGAGCAGACAACAAAGTCGATTTCACGCCTTTCAAAAAGAGGCTGTCCACAATCGCCACATGCGGAAGTCACACGGGCAATGACGCGTAGAATATGCGTTATGCCTATGCATAAATCTTGCGTAGTCTATTAACGTACAAGTTCATGGTTAGGGTAAGAGTTCATGTTGAAGGTAAGCGTACAAAGTTTCAGGCGAGTATTTTTAACCCATAATGTCCATAGCGGTGCAGTGCACACGCACCCTCACTGCTGCACGTCCCTTCAGGAATTAGGCGCCGTAGTTTACCTTCATTTGGTTACAAAAAAGCTGGTCCGAAACATTGTACAGTTACAATTTCATGCAATCGCACATAAATGGAGGCTAAGGTATACGGAACTAACATTTCGAATACGTAATTTCCGGCAATCGATTTTGAATCGCAAAAATTTTCATACAATCATTTTGGCAAACACATCTCATTGCGTGGAGAACAACGCGTCTTGAACTAGGCAAAAGAAAAAGAAAATTCAGAAAGCTCGCAACGATGCGACGGAGATGCAACGACGGTTAGTTAGCACAGCATGAAGAATTCAGCACAGATTAATCACTAACCAAATCAATTGTTATAGCTACCGACCGCACAGTTTCATAATGAGCTCGTTTCACAACAGAAACCTATAATTTAACAAAAATGAAAAGAAATAAACTTCGTGCTGCGCAATATTTGCACGGATTAGGCCCTCATTATACTAACACGAAACCGAGAGAGAGCAGACACCTCGCCACCAATTACAGTAAGTAACATGATTTTTATTTCTACCAATTAAGGTTCTAACTCAATTAAGGTTTAAGGTGAAGGATTTAACTCAATTAAGGTTTAAGGTGACGGATTTAACCCAATTAAGGTTTGAGGTGTAGGTAGGAAAGTGAAATTTAGCTACATGTGTTGTGGAGCCTGAGAGACGAGAACAAGGCCAGATTTGGCCTGATCAAGACGGCCGCGCGGACAGCAAGAGGTGGACGAGACATCTGCCCGGCATGCAGGGCTGCAGCTGGTGATGGCCGTAAACATCGAGCGACCTCTCCAAAAACGTCCATAAAGCTCCACGGAGCAGAGGAGCCGGCAGCCAATAGCGAGGCAGGACTTCAGATCACTTGAGCCCCAGCAGGGCACAGGATGCACCGCCAGAGAATTTTGAACACCCTCGGTTATGGTTATTTAGGCATCGGTAAATTAGCGTGAGCAACTATTTTTACTTTATTTCCTTTTTTTATTTACTGTCGATGCATAGGTTGCAAGCCAGCAACAATGCTTTTAAGCATGTTTTGAATGCACTAAAATCATGAGTGATAATGTGAAATTCATTTCCGTGAACGTTGGTCTTCCCAGTAATAATATTCACATTCAACGGAGTACTATTCACAAAAAAGCAAAACGCCTCGCAATAGATAGCCAGGCAGAACTAGACATGAACCTAACGCTCAAGGGAAAACTGTGAAGAAAGTGTCATATAATTGACATGAAACTATAAAATCAACTCGGAGAGAAAAGCTCAGCACAAGTTGATAGAAAATAATAGAGAATAATATTATAACACGTCCTTTAGATGCAATAAGGAAAAAAATTGATATGTATAACACAATTGACATTTTCTTGCATCACTGAAGTGTGATACTATCCTCCAAGTGCTACAAAATATAGCAGGAGACCTAATAACGTAAAATATATTTTAAAAAGTCATGTTCTATGTTAGCACCGTTCGTATAGTCACGTTAATCGGACACGCTACAAACAAGTTTACCTAAAACATTACCCAATGCAACTCTATTAGAAAATTCTGACATGTGCCTGACTATAAGTAACGCTAACAGAGTTTATATCCTCTAAGTTTCGAAAGCATGAAAGCATAAGAATTTTACCGCTAATTGCTAAGTAGAATTGAAAGGTTTCGACAACTAATGAATAGAAGAGTAATTTTAAGTTTCGACTCTCGCTCACGCTAGGGCATGAGCTTCTCTCTCAAGAACGATTGCGTAGATCTCTCCTAAAAACTTAAGCGCCCCACTAACTTTCGTTAGGATTCCCAATTATGCCAGTTCGGTGCTAGTAAATCGAGAGTGGAGCGTCAATAAAGAGCATCATTAGAGTTCTCAGGACCCGATTTATCGGGCCGTGCAGACGAGCGGTAGGTGCGCGCTCGACCGTCCCAACTGCACCGGGGGACCGACGTAAATCTTTTGATTTCACCTAACCCTGAACACCTTCGTGTGACCCTTGAACTACACGTTAAATTAAATTTCTCCATAACTTCAATATTACTTTAAGAAGACCGCCCCGTGGAATTTTGTTCAAATTCTTGAAAATGTTTTGATTGCAAAACGTACTTTATAACCTATCAAAATTTAAATACTGCACCTGCAAAACTGACCACTCTGGGAGTGAAGAAAGAGAGACAATATATTTTGATGAATGTACACATTATTTGCCTTGAAACGATGCATTATGTTATAAAATCAATTTAGAATGATTTCAAGCAAGTTGTGTGACTGCTGCACAGCACATAGGCCCATGAATTGAGAGGGAGCTTACGCTCGCCTCAGAGCAGTGCGGTAGACGATCCCGCCTCTCACTCAAAATTCAAAGTACTGAATGCCAATTTAATAACCTTCCCACAAACGTCGTAGAACGATGTGCAGGGCAGACATGAAAAGTGAAAAGTGTCGTACAATTCTACACTCAAAACGTAGGCTTATCGCTACAGACCGGCCGTGAAAGATCAGCCAGACAAACTCACTTAATCACAAGCAAAATGAAGTTTTTTTCAAATATGGTATCAAATTCAGAGAGAAAATTGATGCTTCGAGTTCGAATCAGTAGCTCACGTCACCAAGCACAATTTTGACGGCGAGTTGTGCTACATTTTTCAACGTTACGAAAGCACAACAAAAGGAACCCTAGCTGGTATCAGTGTTGCCATAACGCACCAGTGGCTCCAATGGGTTTAGGCCAACTTTACCCGCATCATTCAGGTACGACGAACACGGAAGTCGGCACTGGGAGGCCTCACAATCCGGATGATCCGAGGAGATGACCCTTGCTTTTCTAATAGTTCAAAATTGCAGCCGTGGTAGTAGCACTAGACAAAACTCAGGAGCAGCCAACACAAAAAAGGTTTAACTCCATACCGGATTTTAGACGAACATGTGCCATATTCTGGTGAATTTTGCAAAGTATTACAGTACTATGAGTACACTCGGAAATGGTCGGTTTATACCCGGAGAGGACAAGGAAATGTGAGTGAACTCATTCTTATTTATTCAAAACTGAAAATTTGGCAAGTTTGCTCGACCGAAGTAGAGATACACTAATGGGGTCAAAACGAGTTACTTCGACTGCGACGTGCGCCGCGTAGGAGTATGGGACGTGCAATCATCTAGTCTAACCTAATGCAACCATAGCACTAACACACATAGAGGTAAATAATTAAGTTTTCGGGAGATTTATGTTCATTACTCGAATGGGCTAATTTCAATAAGAAGGAAATTAAGAGGATAATCAAATTTGAGAAAAAAAGTTTCCTTACAAAGCCCATCCCCATGATGAGATGATATTTATGGGTTCAATAATGAGTAAAATGACTACAAGGTACACGTGTACATTTCTTATTTCCTTCGGTGATTAAATCTAATCAGTTTTAAATCTATCATACGACAAATCCACATGTAAGGCAATCAAACCAAAGAAATACGCATACCTTCCAGTTTCTCAGGATCCCCAAACGCACCTGAGTTCACAGCTTACTAAGGGCCGGCGTCACACGAAGAAGCTGAGCACACCACACCAAAAGTGAGCCTCGGTTACTTCGTTAAAACGACTAAACATCGCAGGGAAATGACTTTAACAGCGCCTGCGTCTTCTTTATCCGAAGAGGTGACGATAGGAAGCGTACTTTCTCCACTCTGACTCACCTATGAGATAGAGAAATGAAAGATTCCTCGCTCACAGCCTTCCTCTGAAACCGAACCATGATCTGCCGTGGCCAAAAGCAATTCAGACAAATTGAGCGGCTGTTTATGCTGTGGGCGAGAGAAAGTGGCTCCAGCAGCAGCGCCAGAATAATCAGAAGGAAGCCGAAGCTGCTGAAGAGCTCAGCATTTGGCCAAGACTTTTGGCAGAATTTACGAGGGTAAGCAAGTGGCTTGAGCATGCGGATAATTGGGCTCCTCAAACATGCTTCCGGAGGCACAACAAAACACGCACGAGCTCGGGTCAACAAGAGCCGAAGCTTCGCGCCAGAGCCAGTCTAAACTCACCAAAATACCCTTAACAGAACGGCCTCTCCGCTCCGCAATTCTCGGTCACGGCGTTCATAAAAAAACGGCGTAGCTAAAAGTACGCGCGAGGGAAGAAATAAAAATTCCCCACCATAAAATTCGACGATATGGCGTGTAAACTCGTTTGCAGAATTAACAAACTGGTCTTTAAGGAGCTTACATTAGACAGCAGACGATATAATGTACCGCCCCAGTTCTAGTCAGACCACGTATTTCGAGTAAATGGAAGTAAAATTCTGAACACGAATCAAATTGTAAAAAAACTTATGCCATATATCGAAGACTACCTGTGAATGAAATTGAATTTGAGAAACGCATAAATATCCGCAATATCAAGAAATTCCCATAAGAGGAAGTAGTAGGAGTTAAGATGGCAGCGCTTCAGTGACTTGGACTACATCGCGCCGAAACAGGAAGGATTTAGAACGATGAATCTATGCACAAGATGTGTTCCTACACAGTATCTCCAGTGTAGGAGCTAGATGGTAGAGAAGAAAATATGAAGAATAATACGCGAAGAAGGTATGAAAATGGAAAGAAGCAAATTGGGCACGAAAGATAGAAGTCACGAAGGCCTAGCAAGAACTGAGGTAACCTAACGCCCCCTTAGGAGCCTACGATAGGTAATTTCACGTGACAGGAAGGCAAGTCAAATGAAACATTGCGTTTTCGTGTAAATACTCAAAATAAAACCCGTAAAACGAGAGTTTCAAACACTAAACGGTCTTCTGGGGAAGATGAGCACCAACATTTCCGTAGAGAAATGCGAGATTTTCCCAATCCACGCAGTGACGAGCCTTGAAGCGACGCATCGCCTCCTCCACAACTCCCTGTGACTCAATGGAGTAGAATTCACCAGAGCTTTAATGAGACACAGAAGCGCACGCAGGCGCTGACAGGAACGGCTGTGCCAGTCATGCCAGCATTCGTGGATGAGCGAAAAACATTCATTTTTCCTCTTGACAATTCAACTGATAGAATTAGCTTCAATTAAGAAATTCCACAGACAATCAACCATGAGAATAAGATCAATCCTACAATAATGATCAGGTTAAGTAGTGGAGGTGGAGCGACGCATTTGCATTCTTTACGGGAAGGGCCCAAGGAGCGCAGCGCAGGCAGAAAAGCGAATAATTCGCAGAAGTTGGTCCGGCAAAATCTGCATCTTTGAGTCGGACGAGATGATGGCATTGAGGAGCGCATGCAAATGAGCGAGGGAGACCGGGAGTGCGGTGCGTCTACCACAGGCCGCCGCAACTTTATATACTTCACAGACTTAGAGCCCCTTAATAATCATTCCAATGAATAACACAAACGTAGTAGTTCTGGAGTGCTCTGCGGGCGCATGCCTCGCTTGCTCAGTTCGTAACAGGTTCCGATGTATTACTTTCTGTCGAATCGTTTCTTGCCTTTGAAAACGACCGGTTTTTCCCCCTCGATGCTTATCCAAAGTAAGGAAATAACGCGTTGCTTTCTGTCGAAATGCATTATGTAAAAAACCTTTTTCAGTCGAAATCTCCTAATTTTCTGTTAAACCTCATCCTATCAAGAAAAATAACCAATTTTTTGTAGGACCACATCCTGTCTACGATTATAATCCTTTTTTGTTGAGCCTTATCCTATAACCAAAAAAAATTTAGTTGAGTAATATCCTGGCGACGGAAACATTTTTTGCCGAGCCCTTTTCTGTCTGCGAAAATAACATTTTTGGCCGAGCCATATTCTGTCTGCGAAAATAACATTTTTGGCCGAGCCATATTCTGTCTGTGAAAATAACATTTTTGGCCGAGCCATATTCTGTCTGTGAAAATAATATATTTTGCCGAGCCATATTCTGTCTATGAAAATAATATATTTTGCCGAGCCATATTCTGTCGACAAAAACAACCTTTTTTGTCGAGCCGTATTCTGTCGACAAAATAACATTTTTAGCCGGGCCCCATATCTTGTCAACGAAAACAACTAAATGGTACGTAGATTCTTTAGGGCTGGACTTTGCTCTTCGCCCCCCCTCTCAAAAAAAAAACAGCTCCAACAGTACAATTGCACTGGTACTATCCAGCTCACAAAGGGACCGGCGTTCTTCAGTTCTGTCACTGAACACGTTGAACCGCTTTCACTGAAAGAAAACAGCGACAAAAATCACATGAACTGAGAAATAACACGTGTATCGTTTATTTAAAGCGCAGCATTCACTAGTTTTTTGGCATACACACATGCTTGCGCATCGGTGCCAGGTGAATGCTGCTCCAGACCGAAGTTTTCTCAGGAAACTTTGGAAAATACAGATGGACGTTCTTCCCTCAGAGACCTAAGAGCGCAAGAATAAAATCCAGTGTAATCTTCACAGCACGCATATACAGATACATCAATTGCTAGTATCAAAGCTAGAAAGAATATTGTACTCATTTTCTTGCGACTATCGACTCACACATACGATAATTGCACTTCAACAGGAACTGCTTGGAGATTTATTTTCTACATTTAGTAAACCATTGCAACACCAAGAATAAAATGAAGCATACATGAACCACTCAAACACAGAAACAATTAAATAAAGGAGTAAAAATTTCTGGCAAGGGGCAACAAATGCAAGAATACTACATGCTCAGAAGACTGGGTTCATTTACTACCGCCTGTTTTTTACGATAGCTCTGATCGTGCTCTCAAAAGGTGTGCGAGATTAGAGGTCTTGAAAACAGAGGAATAGAGGAGTAAATTTGAAAGCGTTCCTATGCAAAGTGGTAGACTGAGAATTGGGGTGCATTTCAAATCAGGCAAGGAGCCAGCGTCTCCAGGAAGGGGAGTAATGACTGCCTCCAGAACAGCAGGTTAAAGGCGGGCACACGCTACGTCACACAACACAGCGAACATTTTATTACTTAATTTACTTCCAGCCTAAGTAGGATAGCAGTAGCGGTGGTGGTGATAGCAGCGCTTCAGTAACTCAGACTATCTCGCACCGAAAGAGTAGGGACCATTTAGTATGGACTTAGGAGAACGGGGAATCTATGCACAGGGTGTGTTCCCATACAATATCCCTTGCGCATAGAAACAGCAAGTTAAGAAAAAAAAGGAAGAAGAGACGAATAAGATATAGCAAACAAAGAATGAAAACAGAAAGCAGCAAAGTGGGCAGGAACGACAGAAGTCCCGAAGGCCTATCTAAAGCTGAGGTAGCCTAACAGTGCTCCCCTGAGGGCGCGAGTCCCCATAGCATAGGATAGACAAACGCAACTAACCTACTCATATTGCCTATGGCCTATCCTATGCCCCCTAGGGGGCTAAGTATGACACAAGCTCAAATAAGTACTAGACTACTAGTGAAGAACGGAAAACTTCGTGCAGTAAAACTCGCGCTCGTAAAAATTCCTAAAACGAAAGGGCAATGAGCAGCTATGACTGAAATGAAACACGAACGATTCTGCTAAACTTGAAGGAAATATGTCAATCGCGATGATGTAACGCATCTGAAGTAATTTTCATCTAAGCCTAGCAGTTATAATGAAAATAAGTAAAGCCATACCGCGCAGGCATGTTTGACCAAAATTACTTTTAGAACAAACTCAACGGGAGAATTAAAGCCAGAAACCAATCACTCAGTATTCACGAAGCTGAGATGTCTGGAAATGAACATAGTCTTAAAACAATCATGGTAGAGGACGAATTTCGAGAAACGCAGTCAATTTTCTAGGGATAAGCCCTATCATCTTCACAAACGAAATCGCATCATCATCATCATTTACTTTAACTTCACAGCAGCAAGATTTCCCGACAACGAAAGTGCGCGTGGCATAGCGTGCATGAATGAAAATTGGCTAATCTCGTAATCCGATACATTAGAGTAATGGTAAGTCTAAAGCTCCCTGGCCACATGGAGCGATTCCAATAGCGCAAAAAAAAGGTTCATTTAGTACGGACTTCAGAAAACGTGGAATATATGTACAGGTGTATTTCCATACAGGATTCCTTGCGCAAAGAAACCACAAGTTAAAAAAAAAGAGGAATAAAAGAAAGAATAATCACTGAGAAGGATATAAAAAAAGAAAAAAGTGGGCACGAAGGATGGAAATCCCGAAGACCTAGCTATAGCTGAGGTAATTTAACAGTGTCCCCCTGGGGACGCCAGGCCATCCTAGCATAGATAGACAAACCTAACCTAACCCGATTGACTATAACCTATTCTATACCTCCTGAAGGGTCGCAATCATATACATGCATGATATCAAGAATACATCGTGCATGTATGATACGTAAAATCCTGTATCTTAAGGACAACGCCTTCTCACTCAAAACGAGACGGATAGGCTACTGTTCATAAAGCGAATGAGTTCTGTGGTAAAATTAACGAGCAAAGGTTCCGGCCATCGCACATAAAATACCTATTGATGACTTTACGAGGTGTTAGCTCCGTTTTATGACAAGTATTATGCGTACATTAGAGGAGAGTAAACATGAATTTGAAAAATACAGTCAATAGTAAAGTTATGAAAGTAAAGTATTCCCACACACGAAAAATATACAAAATAAAACTAGCCGTTTATTCTCCGGGCAAGAAGATACCAACTCTACTATTTACTGTAAAACTACCTTATTTAACTGAGAAGACAGTTCATTAAAACCCCTCGATATACACGAATCCCATATGACATCAGTAGTACAAAAACAAACGCAAAAAAGTCGCGTAAGTTGACAAGGGACCACCTTAAGGGGAGAACAACGCAGCATGGCACGGCGGAAATAAATGACGCAGTGACGGCTCAGTGGTGCCCGTGTGGCGCACAGCTCGCGCCGGCTCGTCACTGACACGTGCGAACTGCTGCGTCCTGGACTAGTGCTGAGATGCTAGCACGGCGGCACTGCCGTGAGTGTTCAGGAGCCCTCGTTAGCGGAACTTGCGACATCGCGTCCACGCCAGGCCCGGACTTGCAGCCCGCGGTATGGTGCCTTCCAACACGCCACAGATGCCAACAATGCTTGCCCAAGGACGAGTGAGACAACCAAAATGTGCTAGAAACAATGGAAGTCAATGCAGAAGCCTCGGTGATGTTCTTACAGTAAACCCAGCTCCGCGCTGCAGCAGATTTTCAACTTGATATCCTTTAATGCATTCTATAATCCTATAACATCAGTGGAAGTCATAATAACGTAGCCCCTTATACAATTTTGTCTGCTTCAACTAGCCAATAAGAAGAACACAATACTGCGATATCAATTGACAAATTCCGGCCGATTAACATGTACATGTATATTCTTGACTCAATACTGGTCTAAAAAATATAATTACTCATTTCAAATTTGCCTGTAGCGAAGTACCTCTGCTCTTCAGCAGACGCAGGATAACATGCGTAGCCCTATAAGCCAAAATTCATTGAATCTTCCTTAATGCGCACAATTGTGCCTACGGTTAACGTAACTTTTTAAGGTGCACAGGAAGAAATAGAATAGCGTTAAAAAATACGCGCACACACAAACGCCTCACACGCAACTAAACCAAGATCCCGGACGAACGTAAATAAAAATAAATATTA
Organism: Orchestia grillus; assembly: GCA_014899125.1. NCBI lineage: Eukaryota > Metazoa > Arthropoda > Malacostraca > Amphipoda > Talitridae > Orchestia > Orchestia grillus. The sequence goes on from VOMN01001593.1 coordinate 26,958, forward strand.
AATACAGGGTGTCATAGAACAGCAAGAACTTTTGAAATGCGTAGTGGCAGCCATGTACATGAACATTCAAACATTTTTACTTGGATTGCTGTCTCTTTAAAGGCGATGTAGAAGCTCAATTGCTGCCAATACAATTTTTTTCATTTATTGTTTCTTCAAACGTTGGCTTTTCTGTGTCACTCTGTCATCATGAGCGAAATATGAAGTGGACGCCGTTAAGCTCGGCCGTCACCAGGAGTTACGAGGCAACGGGGAGCCATGAAACAAGTCGGCAAGTCACATCACCAAAGTCCACACAGCGGCTCACATCCCTCCCTGAAAATTAGCGCTCCTGGTTTACCTACCGCCCGCATTCAATTATAACTAAATAGTTTAGTCGCTTCCAAATTGGAACGAGCGTTGGTCGGTGATGTGCATCGACGTTTTCGTGGTCACGTTAAAGATGATTAACATAGACTACCACAAATTAGAAGATCTAAGAGGACTTCGATACCTGTAATGGTAACATCTTACATACAACGCTGGCAACCATTATCGCAGCTACCCGTCTACCGACATCGTTTGCAGAGAAGAATATGACCTTTAATATCGACGAGTGCTAAAGCAAACGTTTGAAGCTCAACTTATTGCTAACGTCATAATACAAGAGAAGATCAAAGAACACTCTGTACATACTTTCATGCAATTGCAAAGACTGAACAGCTTCTACTTCGAGTTAAGTGCACCACAACACCCCAGTAATTTGAACTTGACTGAACGCTAATACTCTGTAATTCCTGAAGGAAATGATGCGGTACCATATTTTCAAGGCTCCCATTCTCATTTTATCGCTCAATAAAACATCATGGCCAAATATGTTATGTAGCTTCAGTGGCAAATAAAGCACCAGCTCAAAGTAGCACTTCACAGACGCGTGTGTTCACGGAAGGCAGTCGGGACACCAAGCGTCGGTGTGGGCATCACTTTCAACATTCCTCGCACTTATCGTATCAAAATAGAAGCATGGATGAAACACAACTCCGCACAAAATTCCAGGCTGTAAGAACACATCGTAAAAATCCACGTCAACTTTGAGAAAAATCGTCTTTTTAAGAGTAAAAGCGAACATTTTGAAACAGAACAATTTGAAGTTGGGCGGTTCTACTTGATTAAAAAGGACTCGTCTCCGTTGATCCGAGCTGAACTCGATTGCATTTAAATCAGCAGACTTTATTTCAAGAACTTTAACAAGTGTAATGGCGAGTGACCCAAGTGATGAAGAAGACAAGGAAAAAGTTAGAATATACGCTCAAATCCGCTCAAAAGGAAGATCTGAAGCAGGGCACAGACGGTGGTGCAGCAAGCCATTCAGGCTCAGCTTGGAACGCAGTGACAATCCCCGAGTCTCACAAGAGAAACGGACAAAAGCACAGGAGTGAGAAAGAGGAACACTTTCAGCAACGAGGTGGCAGGTCCATAAACGCTCCTTTCAATCAGCACGGGTGAACGTTCAGGAACAAAGAGGTTTTTTGCCGGAAGAGTCGTGAAGGGACTGCAGTGCTGAGGCCTGGCAGGCTAGGGAGAAGGCCTCTCTCTTCAGGAGCACGAGTAAATTATTCCGAGGCAGAATGGAGAGTAGCGAGAGTGGCTCGCGGCGACAGCGAGCGTGGCCACCACTAGGTCTTGGTTCAAACGGCGATCAGTTCAACTGCAGCGTCGTGATTGAGATATGCCTCATGAATCGCAACACTGGAATTAATTGACGAGTAGCTAGTTACTACAATTACTTCAGACTTTTCTATTGCGATAAGGAATGAACACCACGTATTGTGTCAAGCTTTATTAGCAAGGAAAAAAAAAAAACATCCGCACCGTGGAATCACAGGAGTAATTCTTGTAACTTGAATATAAAAGAGTTTCATTAGAGAGTAAATTCAAATTCCGAAAGAGCGAAGAACAGAAAACAACAGACTCAACTGTAGCATTTTAAAAATTAAAAACTGATGCTCTATCAGCTCAGGTACTGATACGTGGTAGTAAGGATAGCAGCGCTTTATTAACTCGGACTATTTCACACCGAGAGAGAATGAACCATTTAATATGGACTTTAGAGAACGGGAATCTAAGCACAAGATGTGTTCCCGCACAAGATGTGTTCCCGCACAAGATGTGTTCCCGCACAAAATGTGTTCCCGCACAAGATGTGTTCCCGCACAAGATGTGTTCCCACACAAGATGTGTTCCCACACAAGATGTGTTCCCACACAAGATCCCCTACACATAGAAACCGCAAGTTAAGAACGAAGAGAAAGAAGAGACAAAAATTCATCAACGAAGAAGGCATCAAAATGAAAAGAAGCAAAATGGGCACAAAATAAAAAAAGTCCCAAAGGCCTGGCTAAAGCTGATGTAACCTAACAGCGTCCTCCAGGGTACGCTATTCCTCGTACCATTCGATAAACAAACCAAACTAACCCAACCCTATTGCCTACGGCCCATCCTATGCCCCCTGAGGGACAGGTACCGATAATCACGGTGAGTTTCGAGGCTCGTGTTAAACGAAAAACGCTAAATATTTTACCGTGGTTACGAGTAATATCGGAATCAACATAGCTTGCTGAGAAAAGAATGCAAATTTGACTGTACGAGCGATGAAACTTTCAACGGATGGCCTCGGGAGCTGGACCCAAGAAGGCGATTTGATTTGAGATGGATGGCAACAAGCGCTTCCTGGCGGTTGCATCTCAACAGCGGCAACGCGCAATACTTACGAGATCGGAGTTGGAGAGCGAAGCAGACGAGTTAAGAATCTAAGGCACTTGAGCAGAGGGTGCTTCCATATACGTCAGTCAGGAGTACAAATATACGAGTGGGAAGTATCACCTGTAAAAGTTACCAGCTAAGTCAGTTCAGGATCAGTTAACGACCAAATCGCATCATAAATGGATGACATGAAAATTGTCCTCGCACAACAGTGTGGAGCGATACACGAAAAGTACGCTTGCATTGCAACATGAAAATACATAATCCTCAACCGTGCAACTGCAACACAAACAAAAATACAAACAAAACGAAGCACAGAGGACATCTCCGCAAGAGAAAGCGCAAATAAACTCTACAAAGTGCAGGGACAAATCACTAATGACATGGAAAATCGACAAATTAGCTGGAAAGAATAAGAGCCCCCATGCACCAGCCTCAGGAGCAACGCGCCCCCTAATCCAATTGTGCGTGAAGCGAGGCGTCTACAACTGGACGCGACGCAGTCAACACGATCATTCAGACGACGGTTTTCTCTCGGGATCTTTCACGGGAGAGTGGGCACCGCTGGACGTCTACACGTGACACACCACGCCAGCGACAGCGCGTAGCAAAAACATGTGTTGGTTCATTGCACACCACGCTGGCGACAGCGCGTAACAAAAACAAGTGTTGGTTCATTGATCACTGAACTTTTTTTATCGAGCATTCAAAATTTAGTAACTTTGACATTTTTGCAGGGAGTACAAGAGCACACAGAAGTTATTCCATCAGAGCGGTTATGCAGGACGGGTTCTTGGTACGTAAACTATGAATTATTTAAAAACTAAATTGCATACAGACGTTCCGACATAACCGCAGAAGCGCAAGTCCTCCTCCTTCCAAGTCTGTCTTCAGGGTCAGCAATACCACTAGGTCCTAGCGGCAGGTCTCTGGCTACCCCTGCCACGTTAGTATGTAGCGCCTTCCTGCCATTACGAACACTTCGTGGTAGAGCAAGCAGAGGGCAAGACCAGGCCCACCATCAGAGCATCGCCAAAAATAGGCAAAAAACATTAAAAATAGCAACTGGCCAGCATGTTCCAATGTCAAAAAATAGCAGAAAAATATCATACTTAAATAATAAATGAAGTAAAAATTAGTTAATAAAAAGAGCAGTTTTGTATTTTCCCTAATAAACATCAAGCATTCTCTCATATCGAACGATTTTCTTTCCCCATCTACCCATTCATCTATCCCCAAATTCAGTCAACTAGCGCATCCGTTACCTGCATCACGTAGTTCGCGTCACCATCTCGTAGGGAAATGAAATGTCTATTTTCTCTATTGGGCAAGACTCCATATTCTGCAATTCGCCTTGCCCGACAGCTAGTCATCTACACCAGACCTCCGCCGGACTCCACCCATGCAGAAGATGCAAAGAGAAATACCGAATAACTTACATGGGGCATGGTTAAATAACAGCTAACAACTCAGCCAAACAAATAATTATAAATTGTATCACACAGAAACGATGCAACAGCATCTAGTTTCAGGGCAGTCTCAAAAACGGATACGGACTTGGGGAAAAGTTCAGCGATTTTCGATTTTTGTAACATGCCTCGCGTCTTACATCATGAGGCATGCAAGGGGAATTATAATGTAATTGTTGCCTGCCCCTCAGCAGACGGTGGCAGGGCACCACGCACGGACCGCTACGACGTGCGATTCAAACCTTGGAAATTCACCGACGGCTACGAGATGTCAATCACAGCATTGGGAATCTCGCGTGTCAATTCAGACAAACTGCAGTTGTTAGGAGACCAGAAATAGGAAAAAGAAGAAGGAAATAACTTTTTAAATAAATTGTGCAGAAAAAATTAATATCTAAGTCAAAGAAATAGCCCATCAGTTCAGGGAATTCCCCGCCCGGTCCAAGAATGGCAAATAGTGTTACAGTCGCAGAGCTGTGAAACAAACCCGGACTAAGGCAGGATAATACTGCAGTAGTGAAAAAGGATATTCGATCGTGCAATGTAAAATAAGTTTAGGAAGAAACACACAAATTTCAATGAAGGTTCTAGGAATATGTTTCGGTATGTTGATAAAAATTTATTTCAGATTTAGAAAATGCTCCATTTAAATTTCAAGAATACTATAGAATAAGATTTCCAGAAAACTCCTACCTGAGACTGACAAGACACTCCAGCGTAAATTTCAAGAATATTCCAGCGAAAAGTTTCCAGAAATTTTAGCGCAAGACTTTAAGAAGACTCGAGGAAAAATTTCAAGAATATTTGAGGATGAGATTCGAAGAATCCTTCACGCAGGACAACACAAGAAGCGCCGAGAGCGAGGAAACAAAGCGTGTTGTGACGAGGACTCGAGGGTTGCGGGCCACAATGGCACCAGGGAGGAGGAGAGCAGCAAAGAAGCGTGCGCTTCATCATCAAAGCGGCCCGGTACACAATTACAAGCCTGAGGCAACAGTTCGGATTTACAGAAGTTGTGGCGGTCGGCCATTCTCATTCATGGAGAAAATCGCAGCAAATCCTGGCTCCGGACCCATTTTGCCCAGGCCGACAACGGGATGCACTCGAGCTGGAGAAATAGACTGTAACTGAGCCGCCACTCGCGCTTTTCAAGAGTTTATTCGACCCAACGCAGCGCACAGAGTTGCATGCAATCCCATGCTGCGAGAGGGACTCAATAAGAACATTCGCATCAAAAGTAAACAATTTAGAGCACGTTCTTCCTTAACTCTACGACTAAACAAGAAAAACAGCGCGAATTGGTTAGGAGTGACCAAAGTCGTACGCGCAACGAAATCGCTCTGGCATGGAAACAAAAGCCCGAAACTGTTCATTAGAAATCTCTCAGCTAAACCGAGGGTCAAAAGCCTGAAACTGTTCAATAGAAGTCTCTCAGCTAAACCGAGGATCACGTTTGGTAGCTCAAAATTTCACACAAGTGGGGCCGAGGAAGAAGCTCGAGATATAGAGGAGTTCATGAGAAACACTCACAGAGAGTCAGGGCATAGAAAGTTGCAGGTAGTGAGAGCATCACGAGCTCAAATAATGAGGAGGCATCGCAACTTTTCTCATCGCTCATGCACACGACACGGCGTCTCTTATGAAGTGCATCAGAAAAATAGAGGAGGCGCTGAGACGCGGCTTAGAGCTCTACAAAGGCCGGCCTCGCACGCACGGCCAAAAGTAACGCGTAAAATGAACTTCAAACATTCCAGGGTGTTACAGAAAAGTCATTTTCAGCCAGATTAGGAAGGGCAGCGCGACGCTTCCGTTTTTCAAGCATTACTTCATGATATATCAAATTAAAATTAAATGAAACAAAGAAGAGGGCTCAGGTTCGTTCGTGAGTCAAACGAACCAGAGAAAATAATGCTTCATAAAAAAATTATGCAGAAGAGTCAGGATTAAAATAATTATGAACAGTAATTAGACCGCAGAGAGCTTGAATATCGGAACTCAAAGGTTGGGGATGTTCCGCTCACTACTGCAACCACAGAGTTACTCTCACGGGTGAAGCAGGCAAGTTCCGCTCACTACTGCAACCACAGAGTTACTCTCACGGGTGAAGCAGGCAAGTTCCGCTCACTACTGCAACCACAGAGTTACTCTCACGGGTGAAGCAGGCAAGTTCCGCTCACTACTGCAACCACAGAGTTACTCTCACGGGTGAAGCAGGCAAGTTCCGCTCACTACTGCAACCACAGAGTTACTCTCACGGGTGAAGCAGGCAAGTTCCGCTCACTACTGCAACCACAGAGTTACTCTCACGGGTGAAGCAGGCAAGTTCCGCTCACTACTGCAACCACAGAGTTACTCTCACGGGTGAAGCAGGCAAGTTCCGCTCACTACTGCAACCACAGAGTTACTCTCACGGGTGAAGCAGGCAAGTTCCGCTCACTACTCCCAGCACAGAGTCACTCTCACGAGTGAAGTAGGTAAAAGAGGTGACGGTACCCACACAGCAGCAGTCCAAGAAAATAAGGCAACGATTTGAACCCAAGAAACTAACTTCAAATCGAACATAAGCGTGAACATTCCCTTGAATTAAAATATACTGGAAATGCGTTAGCCCTCTAACAACCAAATTCTATTGATGCACAGGCTGCGGTTAGCTTTGCACGAAAAATTAGCTGCGTCCAAATGAAACGAGACCATGCGGTCCGCCGGGCTGTTGCGGGGTTCAAAAACTAGATATAACAAAAGGCAGCATCTACAAAGGGTCAAACTAGAATAGATGAATCAATAAGACCCATGCGCTCATTGGACAAAAATGGAGACAGAAATTTGTATATTAAGAGGCAACTGATGTTTGTTAGCTGAGTAAGTGAAATAGAATGGAAATATAGTAGTATTCGTAATTTAAAATTAAGTTAACCGAAGCTGGGAATAATGATTTGAAATTTCAAAATGGGTCATAATGACCCACTCGTTCGTTTAGTGTTGAATCGATCAAAATGTGACCAACCCAGAAAACACTGCAGCAGGGTCAACACACAACCTACACTGCAGCAGGGTCAACACACAACCAACACTTCACCAGGGTCAACACACAACCTACACTGCAGCAGGGTCAACACACAACCAACACTGCAGCAGGGTCAACACACAACCTACACTGCAGCAGAGTGTGCCCTCGCATCAAGAGCACACACAGTGGGCCAACACTAAGAATCCCGTTATTAAAATGAAATTTTCCAGCGACACTCGGTGTAATGAAGTGGGAGAGATTTGCGAAAGATTGTAAATGAAGTCTCGGTAGACACACGCCAGCCCTACACGTGTAGAGCTTCAAATGAAGTCTCAGTAGCCACACTCCAGCCCTACACGTGTAGAGCTTCAAATGAAGTCTCAGTAGCCACACTCCAGCCCTACACGTGTAGAGCTAATTAAATTAATAAAGCAAGCGCCGGTGTGATTTGCAGTTTTTACAACAGTTCAACAGTAAAGTTCCTTTCCGTACGTGCTACTACGTTCAAACTGCATCTTCAACTTGCATTACTCATTCTCAGTATTTCACCTGAATCTACAAACGTCCCTTGCATTACGCACAGTTTTGCTGCATACGAGCCTAGGCTGGAAGCGTCCAAATTACTTTGGTTTTAGAATACCGGTTTTTTCATCACTCATAACAAAAACATTACTCCATCAAAACTGGAGCGCATGTGTCGACGAGTTACTTCTGCAGGAGCGGGAAAAATGAACAGGTATCATTGTCGGTTAAATGAAAAATAAAGCAGAGAATGAATGGAAAAAATTATTTAAAAAAAGTGTAATGCCGCAAAATGCAATTTAACTTCATTTTGTGTCAGGTTAAAAATAACTTTCGTTTATCCCTCATTCTATTTCGCATTGAATGAACCTACAACCGCACCACATCAGCTGACCGCATCCTTAACAAGCACATCACGTACACAACGTGCAACACGCACACAACGTGCAACACGCACACAACGTGCAACACGCACTTTACAGAACGCGCCCTATCATGGATGCAGGAATACCATCACAGGCAGCAGGGGCCAGCAGCAGCAGCAGCGGCTCGCGTGACCTCCAAGGCCGGCAGACCCCCAAGAAATTCCCGCAACTAAGTTTGCGGTGCAAGAAAAATGACGCAAGGAATCTGGTTTGCAGCAAAGGAGAAAACCTCGAGAAACTCGGCGCCATTTTCAATGCTCACGTAGCAAAATGTTGAAAAAGTTTGGGAAACAGGCGGCGAGGGTAACACGGTGCTCTATATTTAAAAATATATATAGATGAAATTTGACGGTGCTACGCGTCGCTGCTTGAAGAAATGACTTATGTCAAAAATAACGTGTACTTAGAACGCTCCTGGAATATGCAAGGCGACGAAGGACTGTGTAGGCTTTGAAACGAGTTAGATTGTTCATCTTTAACCGCAAATTGATAAGTTTTCGAACGATGTTGAATTGACGAGTTGTGGAAAATATCGTTATAGAAGTTCAAAATAACCAAATAACATAATCCATTAATCTAGGCGCAGGATTGATTTCATGAATAATAACAAAATAACGATTCACATATAAAACTTTACATGTATAAAACGCGTATTCAATTTCACGATGTCTAAACTTATCGTATCCAATTTTAGATTAAACATTTTTGTTAAGACATTTACAATCTTGAGGCAAACTTTTGAGAAAAACACGCTGCGAATTCAACAAAAGTATCACTTAAATTCTGGTCAACGTACTCGCACTTGGCCTAAGCTGCCAGGGAAGGCCACGCGACAAGTGTTCACTACAGCAGTCCCAGGCATGCCTTCTGTGATATGTTGTGAAGAAGCTCTGGAAACTACGAAAGCACAGCGCAATTTTAAGGCCATGCTCGGCAACTTTCGCAGGTGAAAACGTGTAATTTTCAGTCGACTTCACTGCCTTCAGGAGTAGGAGTGCAGTTGGGACTGGTCGGTTCATATGGGGAGCGGTCGAGCAAGGACGAGCAAACTCGGTTCCGGCTTTAGTCGACCAAAAATCTGACGAGTTTGCCGACTAGAGCAGAAAATGCAAGTTGTATAAAAAACGAGAGTTATCATGCCTTTATCAAAAAAGGATTCAACTTATGGACAAAAAGCGGCAAACCGACATCTGAGGTAACAAAGAAGTTAAATTGTGTGTGGGAAAAACGAATTAAAATTATGCCATCCGAACAGCCGCTTGGAAGAATCTGCACGTACCCAGTCGAACTTTGTTGTCGGAGCATCCATAATTACCAAAAATTATCAATAATTTTGGCCGCCCAAGCGCAGATGTCGCTGTCTGATAGTTGATTAAATTATGGGACTGAGAGGCGAAAAAGTCAAACCAGGTAAAGAAGTGCATCGCACCATTTAAATTTGACTGTATAACAATCACACGGTGAATAAAGGTCAAAACAAGCAATTAAATTTGTGGATGGAAGTAACGCTTCTTAAATATGTAATGATAGCACACTACTGGTTTATTTCAACAGAACTATAAACCTAAACAAGGCTTACAATGACAGTGTAATTTTACAAGTCTGTTGGCGCAATAATTCATATTGGACAAGTCTAACGCGCTCAATTTATCTTGAAATTTCATGATTGACATTAACTGAAGTCATTTAAGATGTAACTGAACAGCTAACCTGATATAAAAATGCTCGTCTAATGCGACATCAAACAACTCGAGAACAGAACGTGACGGGAACAACACAACATGCTCGTGCAAACAAGTTTATTTGGATTATTCAAAATTACTTTGGTAACTTTCGTATACAACGAATATAAATTTAAAATTAACAATGTATCTTTTCTATAGATGGTGCAGAGCACCTAAATAAACTATGTATTGTTGTATGTGTACAAAAGGACAATGCAGTTTTCGCAGCTTCATAAGCGAACTCAAAATCAGAGTTTTCTTCGCATAATAAAAAACTATTAGGATATCAAGATTACTCGAAAAACGCTCACGGGTGAGGAAAATTGACGAAAAAAAAACCACGACTACACATTGCAAAATTGGTTCCCCAAAAACAAAAAGGAGACAAAGGAACACGAGCCAATAGATGTGAGACGAGTAAAATTGCGTTAAGACAAAGAGAACATCGGGGAAAAAGAAGTAAGCGAACCCTATACGTGGCGTTCATCTGAAATGGAGAGCGACGGAAAAAGGCAACGGTGAAAAATCGTCCGGGCAACCACCTCACAGCTGCACCCGCAGGGGGACGGGAAAGCCGATGTCCAGTATCACGGATACCACGCGCAGCAAAACTCGTTCCGGCGTTGCAGAAAAGGCAAGTGGAAAAAGACAAGTAGCAGCAGCAGCAGCAGCAGCAGTAGCAGTAGTAGTAGTAGCAGCAGCAGCAGCAGCAGTAATAGCAAGGATAGTAGCGCTTCAGTGACTCAGACTATCTCGCACCGAAAGAGAAGGGACCATTAGGTATGGACTTGAGGAACGGGGAATATATGAACAATGTGCGTTTTACGCTAGATCTCCTGCGCATAGAAACAGCAGGTTAAGAAAGAAGAAAAAGAAAAGACAAAGAATCACCAGTAAAGAAGACATGAAAATGAAAAGAAGCCAAATGGGCATGAAATATAAAGGTCCGAAAGGCCTACCTAAAGCTGAGATAACCTAA